>PISX010008686.1:0-80351 GCA_004024625.1 Mellivora capensis | reverse complement strand
GTAAGAGGGTTCCCCTTTCTCCACATCCTCTCCAACACACGTAGTTTCCTGTCTTGCTAATTTTGGCCATTCTAACTGGTGTAAGGTGGTATCTCAATGTGGTTTTAATTTGAATCTCCCTGATGGCTAGTGATGATGAACATTTTTTCATGTGTCTGATAGCCATTTGTATGTCTTCATTGGAGAAGTGTCTGTTCATGTCTTCTGCCCATTTTTTGACATTCCCATATACTTTTGATTGAATAACTCTATGCATCCTTCCAGAAAACAATGTAGGAATTTCATTAGCACTATCATGTTTGACTTGAGTATCTTACCACCTAGGACTGGTACAACCATTTGTGCTTCTTTGCACATCCAACTGCCCAGTGCAAGCTCCCACCTTCCATTAAAACACAGGGACTTGGGGTCAAATGCTTGTCAAAGTCCTGCTTTTCTCAAATGCCATTTATAGCTCTGTACTATAATCACTGTTTCTCCTTCCCTACCTTATTTTTTTTAAAAAAAGGAAGTTGAACTAAAGATATATTGCAAAACAACACAAAAGTTTAAATACAGATACTGTAGAAACAGTGACCCAAATGATTAAAATGGAAAATGTTACCAACACTGGAATCAGTGTTTATCCATTTCCGGTGATGCATGGTTATGATGCATGGTTATCAGTCATAAGTGAGATTTAACATCAGAAATTTAAACAATGTCAAAACTTTACTCTGTGAACACAATCCCAGTGAAGATATGAAATAGAAACAGACTTGATTTAAACATGGTTAATGTAATGACTTTTTATTTCTTTATTTTGGAAATTTTAGTTCCTAATGTTTCCTAGGAGTCATTTTCCATGAATATAATACTGTCCACGTAACATTGATCCTGACTGACTTCAATCTTTTGTGACCTATAAAATCATAAATGCATGATTGTAAGATGTTTACTGAGTATTTTCAAGTTCCTGAAATAGCTCCATTTATATAGATATACCAACAGTAACAAAAGACCTCAATATTATTTTCTACATATGAAACATGTTGAGTTCCAGAGAGGGTCTGTGGAATCCATCTTACCATGTAAGTTCTATATAAGCCAGAGATATATAACCAATGGAATTAAAAATAATAGAAGCAGTGGCAATTATAAGAAAAGTCTTTGCTGTAGTTATGACTTAATTAAGTATTTTCCACGTGCCATTTCCTATTCTAAGCACTTTACAAATGCTTTATCTCAAAGATTTCTCATAGAGCTTGGCACTGCAACTGGAATTAACCTCATTTAAAAAAAAAAAAATAAAGAAAAATGAGTCTCAAGGAAGTTGACAACTTCATGTTGGTAAATCTGGTCCATAACGGAACCTGACTTATGACCCTAAACCATCCATCTGCAGGCTTCTTCATCACAACTGCAAACATTTACATAGCACTTTGCATGTACCAGAAGCAGATGTTTATTTTCAGGACAACCCTTTGTAGCAGGTATTATCACTATCCTCATTCTACACATGGGGAAATTCAAACATGGAAAGGTCAAGTTACGAGGTCAAGATGACCCAGCCAATAAGCTCCAGATCCAGGAGTCAAACCTAGACCAGGACCTCTGGAATCTATGCCCTTAACTACCACCCTATTCACTGCACTATCCTCCAAGTAATAATTGTATCTCTAGGGCATTTACAATGTGCTGGGCATTTTGATCCTTTCCCTATATTATCTCATGGAATTCTCATAATAACTGATGTAGGTGGTATTTTTATCTCCACTTGACCGATGGAGGCTCTGGGACTTAGAGAAGTTAATTCAGTTGCCCAGGGTCACACAACCAACAAGTGCTACGCTGGGGAATGTAAAGTAGCGATGTTTGGGTTTCACTCCCCACCTCCCCAAATTTTTTCCTGAGGCATGTCTGTCTGGGAAACAGTAGGCATCAGATTTTCCACCTCCTTAAAACTGTTCAGTTCGTGTAATTTAGGGTGTGACTATTCATAGATACTGTTGAGCTCATCTTATGGGAGCCAGTGTAACCGCAATGCGTCCTGTAGAACAATGCATGCTTTCTCTATAAATTACATATGCCAGCCTGGCTTAGGAAAAGCCCATCTTTGTGATATGAACACGCAAAACAGTTCAGTTTTAGAAATAAAGAAGGTCCACTGTGGGTGCTGTTTTTCTTTTATACACACAGTAGGAAACTTTGCTCTTTCTTCTAGAGAAAGTACTACTTAGTTTTCTATTCCTACTCTCTTAAAAGCTCCATTATTTAAGCCAAAATAAATCCCTCCAAAAAAGCATTATGAATCCTATTAAGAAAAAGCAATAGTTCTCTATTCATTTTCAACAAATAGAATGGAGGAGGATCTAAAGAGAATTAAAGCTCATTTCTGAAAACAGAATTAAGGAATAAAAATGCAGCTACAGCAAAATAAATTGATAAATCATAGCCCAACATGTCAAGCCTACACCAGTTAAAGAATGTTGAGTTGTATGTGTCACTGAGTTTTGGTTTTTGCAGAGACAACTTTAATAAAATTCTGCAAGGCCACAGACTTAAGCTGGAGACAAAAATCACATCTTCAGCATCCTCAATAAAATGCAGTGTCAATAACAGTTGTTACCCTTAGCCAGGATAGGCAGAGACACTTAATATGAATAGGCAAGAGAAAATGCAGGGTCTGCCTTTTAATCATTTTATTCTTTTACTTAGGGACTCACTTAATCAACAAATATTTATACAGTGCCTATGTGTGCAGGCCGTGGGCTAACCTCTGGGAATACAACAGTGAACAAAATCACTGGGTTCCCTGGCCTCATGAAGTTGGGAGACACATACTGAACACACAGACGAGTATAGGATAATTATGTATGTAATTAAGTATGTGAGAAGGCAGTATGAAGAAAAAGACCAAGAAACCATAAAGGAGGGGGCCTGGGTGGCTCAGTCAATTAAACATCAGACTCTTATGTTGGCTCAGGTCATGATCTCAGGCTCATGAGATTGAGCCCCATGTCTGTACTGGGCATGGAGCCTACTTAAGATTCTCTCCCTCTCCTTGAGTCCCTCCCCAACCTCTCTCTCCAGAAGGAAGGAAGGAAGGAAGGAAGCAAAAGGCATAGCACAGCTACCTCAAGTAGGGGGCAAGGAAGTGGATCAGGAGGCAAACTTTTTAATTTGACACTGAAAGATGGAGTAGAAAGTAGAAAGGAGAGTGGTAGAAAAATTTTCCAGATGGCAGGAGGAATGTGTGAAAAGGCCCAAGGTAGGAAAAAATCAAAAGGAAGTAGTATGACATCAGAGTCAAGAGTTCTTGGCTCTGTTCCCAGCTTAGGTGTTAAAGGGTTAGCTAAAATCAGGATGTTCACAACCATGGTAGCTGTCCTCAACAGCAAGGCCTCCAGTGCCCCCAGAATATGCCAGGAGACAGCTGAAGGGCCAGTCTGGGCAAGTGGCAGCCCTCTTATCTCCTGGGGAGTTGTTTCCAGAATCCTCAACCTGGAAACTTACATTTTTTTGGCTGCCCAAGATGAAGCCAGTTAACAGAATACAAGGAACAGATTGCCAGTGAGTGACACAACCGGGGCCCCGTCTACACCTGACAGAGCACACACTGAAGACCTGAAGGTAAGGCAAGGCGAGGGCACTATTTCCCCACAGGGGAGATGAAAAAACTGACCAGCCATTTTCTACCTGAAGCACCAGTCTCGAAAGGCACTAAACTCTCACAGGAAGTGGAAAAAATATTCTGATGGAAGGGAAAGTACTGAGATGCCCAAATTCTTAACAAAAGATAGTCCCTAAACTGCCTTAGAGACAGTTAACTCTACAACTTTGACGTGCTAAACAGTGAGATGCAAGTTTAGGGCAGAGCCAAATTGTTCAAGGCTGTGAAAGAGAAGCTGCTGGGTCCCTGGCACTTCCTATCCCACATGGTACTAGATCTAACCGGCTTGGGGGTGAAACATACTTAAAAATACCAGTGTGACAGCACATCTGAATATTAGTCTATGTGGGACTCCCACAGGCCTCAGGCTGGCTATGCTTCCTGCCTTAATGCCTGCATTAAAACTGCTTTGTGGGTCGTCTCTTAGCCAAGACTCTCTCCTCCTACTCAGCTCCCTGAGGGGCAGAAGCTGTGCTTTGTTTATCACTCTACCTCAATTGATAGCTCATGGTAACACTCAATAAATTAGTTCTATTTCTGTAACAACAACAAAAACAACAAAAATAGCATTAAGGCTATATGAGAAAGCATATAATTTGTGTTTACCCACACCATTTAACCTGCAAGCAACCTTTAATGTCAATATATAAAATTACTTCATATTTGTAAGGTTTTCAATGTGAGATGTTTATGGAAATTTTCAAGAAATTAAATAAAGTGCAGTAAGATATTTCACACACTGAGGTCCAGCTGTGCATACTCAAAGAGAAATGTAATCAGCCACAAATATGAAAAGCTCACACACACTGAGATGGAGGTAGGACTCAATAAATGCAGAGAGAGTATCAAAACCTGCAAGGTCAATAAAAATTATCTGGTCCATCAGCTTGCTTTATAAGGAGGAAGGGGAAAAAAAAACCCAGAAGCTCAGAATGCTGAACAAATCTGCCTCTGCACAATGACAAAACTTCAAAGAACCTCCAAATACTCAGACTCCACCATACTGAGCTGCGACCTGAATTAAGCAGGTCACCTTACTCCTCTAGCTAGAAACCTGCCATGGCTCCTCATTTATAGTGAATAAAGAGCAAGGTCTTTACAAACCCTTAGAGTGTCTGCCTCCATTTGGATCCCACTTCTTCCCTGACCTCACATCCTGCCTTTCCCATCACCCTTCCCTTTGCTCAGCCTGTCCCAGCCATTACAGACTGCATGTGGATCCTGAAGGAGGTACATTCCTATCCAGGGCCTATGTACTCATCCTTCCCTCTGTCCGCTGAGCTTCTCCTCCAAATGCGAGCATGACCCAATCTCTCTCTAACCTCCTCGAGATCTTTCCTCAAATGTCATTTTCTTGGGAAGGCCTTCCTTGCCTACTCTATTTTAAATTACAAGTCACCCCCAACCCATCCATGCTTTAACTCCTCCATAGGACTTATCACCCTTTATCATAGTATATATTTTACTATGTATGCATGTATTTATTTCTACAGTCCTCCCTTTCCCCACACATAAGCTCCATGAGTGTAAGGATTTTCGGTAGTTTGATTCATGGCTCAGCTCCAAAAATCTAGATGGGTGCCTGGCAAATACTGAAAAGTCAGTAAATATTAGCTGAAAAACTGGTTATATGGATTGATGGATGGAGTTCAAAAGTGGCCCAAATCCAGAGAATTCAAGAGCTCTGAAATGTCTGATAGTGTCTGGCAGCCCCTGGGAAGCAGCCTGTGGCCTGGGTGTCATCTACTGTCACTATGTGCCCACTCTAGAATTGGCATTCACTGGTACCCTGTGGGAAAGTCAGGAAACTAAGAAAGGAAGTGATATAAAGATTTGTCAAAGCAGTCCCTTTTGAGGCTGCGTGAGTCTGGGTTGAAGAGTGAACTAACAAGCCAATTTTTTTAAAAATCAGAAATAAGATGCTCTTCCACGTATAGATACATGTACAGATATAGAAATCTCTTCTGAATTGCTTCCCCATGGCCTTCAGCTTAAGAGTAAAAAGGGATGGTTTGCTTAGATTGGACATCCCAAAAAAGAGACCAGATTTCAAGAACTTTCTGGCATGAACCAACATTTGCTATTAAGCCTGAATGGCTGGCACCGCTAAACCTCCAGGCATCATTCTAAATATAAAACACCAAGCTTCAATTATAACTTAATGACAGATATATAAAGGAAGATACTAAGAGAGACCAAAAATAAGGCGGTAAGAAACAACAGTAGATACTGAAACTACATAATATTTGGCCCAGCCACAAAGGAAAAAAAAATAATAACAACAACATTCACACAGACTAAAACGGACATAAGGAGGTGATGCTCTTTCATGGATAGGAACCCCGTAAGGGTTTATATCCAGGCTTCATCTCACCCCACCAGTACCTGAAATAGCAAAATACTCACAAAGCAGGACCTGTCAGAATTTGAAAGACAAAGGTTAATCATAATTTACAAAAATAAAATACCAGGGGTCACTGCATGCCTTGCTAATTTCCAGTCTAATTCAGAGGCTTAAAGCCCAACATATACACACTAACTGAAGACTAGACTTTTCCATCCCAAAGTCTCAGTAGTGTGTCTCGGGCACTAGGCAAACTACCAATCCACTGCTCTTCAAGACATAGCCTTTTTAATTGCTTTACAACAGGAACACCCTATCAGATATTAATTCATGTGCCAGAGAAGTTGGGTGGTGTGAACAAGTTCTGAATGCTGGGGCCATCTTTAAGTGGCATTCATTGCATATGTAATCATTTTATACAACAACAACAAAAAGTAGTAGGAAAGAACTGTTGGAAAATAGCTTAGTATTTCCTACAATAGCAACACTTACTCTCCAGGAGTCCAAATGTCCATGGCTACATCTCAGTTGGGAACAGCTCTTCCCTGTCATCTACTACGGCTGAAGCCGGTATGTATGTGTTGCATACCATCTGCAGAAACCTCCCCATTGGCCAATGGCACACTACAGGAGAATCATTTGGGACCATTCAAAACCATTAAGGCTATTAACTCTGACTTGGGCCAAGTCTAATAAACCAGTGTCATCCCAACAGGAAATGAGTTAAGCTGGCTTTCAAAGTCATTTCAGCAAATACCCAAAGTCTGACTGCCTAGTAAGAAATCCTTCTGCTGTTTTTGCCCAGTTTAAAGCAGAGATCACTGGGAATGCATTTCAGGGGGGGGAAAAGAAAAGTTCATTTTGTTTAAAAATACTTAAATAAACTTTCAGTTGGTTTTAAGTGACCAACTGAAAGAGTGTCTGAACTTGCTTAATCCTTCTGGCCACTGCATACATAGCAACAGCAGGTGCACAATAAATATTTAAGAAACCAACATGGAACAAATCCAGCTCCACCTACATAAAGTCAAGTTCCTAATCTGGAAATTCTAGACCAGAAACAGTCAGTCATGAGAGAAGAGGATGCAGCCAGATGCCATGCTGTATATTTTTTGTTGTTGTTGAGTCTAAATAATATATTCATTTCAAAATCTGTCCACCCCCAGGTCTTTGTTAATGCTAAGCTTATACCTAGTACAATTCATTTCCCAAATGAAATCATTCCCAGCTTTAAAGAGTTCTCTCTTATATGAACCTCTAGAAAGCCATTCCTAATAGAGTGTGTTCCTACTCCACTTGTTCTTTAGAATTAATCATTTCCTACATTCAACCATCTGGGACCTGGCATTACTTCCCTTAGACCCTGCCCCTATGTATTCTGTCTTTTGTCGTAATCGTTTCTGGCCTTGCTGCTCCACTGAACACTATGGTTTTTGAAGGCTGGGGCCGTCTTTGCAATTCCTCTCTACTCCTATGCAGTTGCTTTACACCCAGCAGATACTCTGTACATAGTAGCTGAATTGAAAGGACCTCAGTCTTGGATTTAATTCTCTCAAAGTCTCCGAACAGTCTAAAAGCTTAAGGACCAAACCTACCTAAAAATTAACTTAAATTGCATGTACAATAAAATTATTCTAAGTTCTTAACCTAACCACTTGATATGCTTATTTTCTTACCTGGAAAATCAGGCCAGCCACAGGAAATGAGATTCCCTAGATCAGCAACTCAAAGAGTAATGAGGTAATTTCCTTCAAAGATGATTATGTTTTCAGGATTCTCTGGAATGCATACCTATCCCATTAATGTGTCATTATTAATACTTCCCTCTGGGTAGAACCAACACGAGAACATTTCAGAATTTTCAAGTAACTTCATACTATATGCTCAGGTGTCAACATAACCTCATTTTGATAGTCCCACTGCTTCTATGAATTAGAAGACAGATTTACTAGAGATACTAGGGGATAGTCCATCAAATTTGGGTAACTATTTCTAGGCTCATGCTCTCAAGGTATCATTCATTGTGCTTGTCTAAGCATCCATATACATCTATCTCAGAAAAAAATGGATGAGAAAGTGAAGGGGTAAGTTTTACCCCAAAATTAGAGTTGCCAGATCTAGCCAATAAAAATATAGGATACCCCATTACATTTGAATTTAGATAAACAAAGAATAGTTTTTAGTGTAAGTATCTCGTGAAATATTTGGGGCTTACTTATACTAAAAAACTATTCTTTGTTTAGGTGAAATTCAAATTTACCTGGACATCCAGTATTTAACCTGGCAACCGTACTCCAAGCCTTGAAATTTTATTTTATTACTTTAAAAGATTATATTTATTTGAGAGAGAGAGAGAGAGAGAGCACAAGCGGGTTAAGGGCAGAGAAAAAAGCAGGCTCCCCACTGAGCAGGGAGCCCAACGTGGGGCTCCATCACGGGACTCCGGAATCATGACCTAGGCCAAAGGCAGACGCTTAGCTGACTGAGCCACTCAGGCACCCCAAGTCTCCAATTCTAAAAAAGGAAAAAGAAAAGCACATATGCAGCTTATAACATTTTAATTTTCAAAAAGAATATAAGCCATCAAATAGCATACAGAATATTTTAGAATGCTCAATATAATCATGGTAAGAAAACTAAGTAAGGTAACACTGGGTCCTAACCATGTACCAGATTCCACACCAAATCTTTTGTGTACATTATCTCATTTAATTCTAACCACATCCTTATGAGGTAGGAATTACTACTACTAGTAGTAGTAGTGTAGTATTTGTAGTAGTAGTACTAGTAGTAGTAGTAGTAGTAGTTGTTGTAGTAGTAGTAGTAGTACTACTACTACTACTTCTTCACCAATAAGGGAAGCAAACTACAAAGAGAACAAGTTGCCCAATGTCATGGAATAGTAGAGCAGATATACAAACCCAGGCGGATTTAACAAAAGGGCTTCCAAGATTAACCGTGACCTCATTTTACAGGTGAAGAAAAAAAGACTCAGTGATTTGCCCAATTCAGACAGCTGCTCATCAGTGCAGATGGAATTCAAGCCTAGGACAGTCTGACTTCAGAGTTTCAGCACCAAGAATATGCCACCTATACAAGCCAGGCCAGGCAAAATGGGAAAAGTGCACTTTCCACCTAAACCAGCTGCAATTATCATTGTAGTAAGTCAGAATGCTTCCTCTTCAAAGAACAGTGTTTGAACCTAGAACAGCTTCCCCGGAATTTTTACCAGATTCCCCCAGCGAAATTTTGACTCCTTATAATCAACAGATTATCCTGAGTTGGATGGAGACTGTGGAGATTTATGTGTGGGGGGAGAATTTGTTGTTACTGCCATTTCTGTACCAAAATGTGAACTTGTTTTAAAGAGATATTTTGGCCTCTTTCAACTTTAAAATAAGTCACTTATCTAATGTCAACTAGTCTTGCTGCCCTGAGGCAAATTCTTGCTACTGCACATGAACCTCAAACACTGGAAGTGACCTGGAACACGGACATGAAGACCAACTTGAAGCAGCCACCAAAGCCAGCAAGGACCACAAGAGCCAAGATGTCTCTTCTTGGATCCGGAATTCATGAGATCCAGATCCAAGAAGAGTTAAGTTGTAAAACGTGAGAGTTCAGGAATGTCAGAAAATATGTGGAGATTTACCTGGAGCAGACTGACCTTTAGGAACCTTTATATGGCTTATTTTGGTGCTTGTCTACCTCTGGAGTAACCGCAGATATCTTTAATTGGGGTGTGTGGGTGTGGGTGTGGGTGGGTGTGTGCGCATAAGCAAGTGCAGTACAAGGCATATACAATACAGTGCTTATCTCAAATTATCCTCAAAACCCACTCTAGGGACCAGACAGCAGGGTGGTCGGGGCATGAGTTAGCTGAAGTAAAAGGGGGTGGTTCTGTGATAGGACAGACACTTAGAATTCTTCTCATGTAGCATAGAAAGAATGCATACTAATATGTCACTGTCTGTTTACTTGCCCATGTCTCCATTAGAATACAGGCTCCCTCGGGGGAGGTACCATGTCTGTTTTATTGGCCATTGTATCTCCCAGGTGTGTAGCACAGAAGAGGCATGCAACTGTGAATGAATAAATGAGTAGGCAATCACTACTGTCACTAGTAAGCAGTACGCACACAGCCTTGCCTTTGCCTTCACTGCCTGTGTAATCTGCAACCGACATTTGCACCCTCTTGCAATCACAACCACTCTCAGGGCTGAACAGTGTGTGTGTGTATCGTCATTTCTCACAGAGACTGTTATGCCGGAACCATCCTACCCTGCCTCTGTGACACCAGATCTGGCCATCCTCCAACCCACTCTTCATTTGGCAGTCAGAGTGCTATTCCTCTGCTTCAATCCATCCATGCTGCCTGGTGTTCCGGTCATACTCAAAAGCTTACACAGCCCCAAAGGCATCATACTGGACGATACCCCTGTGTCTCCCACCGACCGGGAATGCCCTCCTCTCCTCGGGTCAGCAGTCAAATTTTGTTAATAAACTCAAATTTCGTTTCTGTAAGACTTCACTCTTCCCTCCTCCCCCCAGAGGAAGTGACCCCTCCATCTTTTGCCCCCAAAGGTATAATTACAAACATAGCATCATATTCATGTTGCTGTGAGTTGTAAGGCAGAGCTCATGCCTTATGGGCCAGCCATCTCACCACTAGCATAATGTCTGGCACGTAGCAGGTGTTCAAAAATCACTCCCTAGATGGATAAGCGAGCTTTGAAGAGTAAAAGTGAAAACCCTTCTTAATTTAATCATTTCTTGATATCTTACTTAACTGGAGAAATATGGTCTAGAATCATTCATTAAGTTCTATCTGTAGCTGCCAGTTCTACCCGAAAAATTTTTTCAAGGAGAGACAATGGTGTATGCTGTTGTTATTCCGTTGTTTAAGCAAATGCCTGCTCACCACGGAACGTCATAGACTATTTCCAACCTGTAAGTGGGCTTGAGGTATCAAAAAGAAAATGATCCCAACCAAGGAACCATAGTGAGGGACCTGAGAGAGAAGGTACTTCCGAGATAATAAATAAGTCTGCCGTCTAGTATCCATGACGGGTTGTGAAAGCCTGGTACACTGAATTCAGAAGGCTCCAAGGCACCTCCTGGGATCATGGGACAGAGCAAGGTGATCATTGGCAACCTGTGCCATGGTGTAGCTGGGGGAAGGAGCAGCAGAGTAACACATGGCCACCCTGCTCCAGTCCTTACCCTTCAATGTACGTAAGAGGAGACACAGTCCTCACAAGTGGTTAACACATGGTCACATGATCAGCTGCTGGCACAACTGGGCCTGAAACCAGGCTCCCGAAACATCCATTCATTAAGCATATATTCAGTAGCTATTAGTTCTTGCGTGGTGCCACTTGCTGGGATGAAACGAACAGAAACAGTGAAAGTCATCAACCTAGTAAAATGTACCGTATATCTGATGCTTCAACCACAGTTCCTCTTACTACCTCATGGTATGTTTCCAGTTCCCACCTCCCCTCAACTATTCAACTCCCAAGTTCTTATATGGAGTGGCATTTCCTAAATAAATATAAAAGCTATTTTTTAAAAAAATAATTCATGCCAAGCAATTAAGCTGATTCATAACTCTTCTTTCTTTCCCCACCTGTATTCTATTTATCCAAACTTGGTGAAATTCACATTTAAGCAAAACTCCATGGTGATATTCGAAATATTTTGCTGATCCCTATACCATTCTCACCTCAATTCCAAGAATTTAACATCATAATGTTGGAAGAAGTGCTGGGTAAGAACATACAGATGTGTAGTGCACATTTTCCAGAGACAGAACAACCATAACTTATACTCAAGAACTCAAACCAGGCCTGAAGAGTTCCTACAGTAAAGAAATTCTATTTTTATTCCTAATCCAAAGCTAACCACTAAACGCTCAACTAGATTCACTCTATCCTCAGAGAGAACAGAAGAGTTCAAGTCACCATTTTGCATCTTATGTCAAATAGTGTAGAACATGTGATTCTGTCCTGTAATTCTTCTGTTTAATCTCACTTTCTCTTTCAAAATTAGAAAAATTAACAAGTGGGGAAGATTCACCAGAAAAAGAGACTGCTCTGAAATCTCAAATAATTTAGTCAAAAAAATTTTTTTCAAAGAAAGTGACCCAAAATGGAAATATGTAAGTATCTATAATTTTCACTGAGGAGTTTCCATTTTGACTCTGAAGTAAACATAATTTTTCAAATTCACGTTGGTTTGCAAAATCCCAAGTCACCAAGTAGCACATATTTCCATAAAGTAAAAAGACACATTCTGGTCTTATTCTAAACAGGACACCAGAAAACAAAACTAATACTGTGAACAAACAAATCTTAGCTAAAACTCATTGAAATAATCCAAATGGTTTCCATTCCAGGGAAAATAGTCAGTCAGCAGTTTGCATACGGCTGCCTTTTCCAAATACACAAAATAAGCAAAAACACCACCAGAGGAAAGTGCAAATGCTGAACCCGTTCTATTTCCGTTTCCACGGGACTGCAGTCCAATCGATACCACGGCGGTGCAGTGCTCGGCCACCATTTACACATACTTCCAGGTGGCCTCTGATGTCCCGCCTAGAAGCCCAGAGAACTCCCAGGACAAGGTTCAGAAAGCCATCACTCAAACCACAAAGAGAAGGACCGGAAAGCCTGGGTCTCTGAGGCTCCAGCTTCTAGAACAAGGACTTGGAAAGTCAGAAAAATAAATGTTTGAGGGTGTCAAGCACACTGAATGCTCAAAAAGAACATATAGATTCTAAACAAGAAAACAATGGGGACAGAACTCAGCATTCCTTGGAAAACAAAAGGCTCTGGAAAAAAATTATAAATGAATCACAACCCTTCACCTAATACCAGCAACCGTCTGGAGTTGGCAAAAGACTGTTGAGTAAAAATATTCTATATAAGGAAACTTACTTACAGGAAGTATTCAAAACCCTTCACCCAGGATAGAAGACAACCCAATGTGCACATCTGCCAGGGTTATAAAAGGGCATCTGCAAGGAGCATCCTTAACCCAAAATCATTTTTGAAAAACAACATTTAACAGAAGAAACAAAACAAAACAAAACCAAAAAAAAAAAAAAAAAAAAAAAAAAAAAAAAAAAAAAAAACAAAAAAAAAAAAAAAAAAAAAAAAGGAAAAGGAAAATTGCTGTCCTGACTTCAGGATAGGGAACTTACTTCCAAATCCCCATCCTCCTACAGGACTTGAAAGGACAATAATTAGTCAAGAAAAAAGCAAAATGAGGAAGTGGTATTCTTTTACAATTTCTGTTAATCCCCACCAGCTGTAATTTAAGAAATTTGGTGACATCAGCATTTATATTTGCTCCAGCAAGAACAAGAGCGACAGAACTACAACTGCAGAATCATATGAGAGGGGGAAAAGAAACTTGGGGGCGACTGGAAAACACATCTGAAGATGTGGAAAATTAATTCACTTTGCAGTGAATCACTTCAACAGCTTCAAACACCACCACTGCCAAAAATAACAAAAAAAAAAAAAAAAAAAAGTGGAAAAGGAAGCTTAAGCACTCCAAACCTAATCAAATGATCCAGTGGAACTTCTGAAAAAAAGGTCCACTCCAACAAGTGAACTGAACATTTCTGAAAACAAACAGCAAGCGATCTAAGCCACTGATAAATGGTAAGAAACCAAGACTCAGTATTATATAAAGATCATCAGTGTCTTAAAAAAAAAAAAATCTGCTATACAAGGAACTGTCAACTGAGTGACTTTCGTTAGCGTCTGCATTACCTTCTTGAAGACAGGCATGGGATCGATTCCCTGCTCCCTTCCCCCAGGGAGGGAAATCAGTTCGTGCGGAAACCACTGCAGTGTTCTTGAGGTGCCCCATCTGAGCTCACAGACGGACCAGGAGTAGGTCTGAATTCCCAACGTAAATGCCAGCCATCAGCTTTTTACTCAGGTCAGAGTCAAAGGGAGAAGAAAACCACCCGGAACTTGACCTCCCAAACAACCTGTACAAGAGAGTTGAAAACACTCACCAGGGCCACCTCGGCCCTTTGGCTGAACATTGAGTCCGCTGAACTGTCTCAGAAAGGAGATTATTACAAAGAAGATGCGATGGCAGCCGCTCTGCCACACGCTTACGTGCACCTTCTCTCAACACTAGAAAGGCTAAATTAGAGATAGAGTGATAATTAATAGGAGCCTTGGCAGCAGGAGCCAGCTTCTTTAGCAAGCCAGTAATTGCTGCCTACTTAAAATGACAGGGGATTGAGCCAGGAAAGGAGGGAGGCGCTAATGATGGGAATCATAAAAGGTAAAACAGACTTTACATCAACAGGTTACTTGGCTCCCATTCAAAACTACCTCTTTATCTATGGATTCAGTTGATAATGACAACAATCTACTCAAGATCAGACAAAGGAGGACTAGAGAGATCAATCACCCTTCCCAAAATATCATCACAAATGCAGGGAAATCGGGTGAAAACAGATCTCCCCTCCACACACTCCCCAACTCCAAAAATGACCTAACTTCTGAAGGTGATTGTGAAAATAATTATCCATTTGTAAAAGATAATATATAAGGGAAACAATTTTTTCCCTTAAGTGATATATTTTGACTTGGACCTCCTTTGAAAACACCCAGTTTGGCAAGAAATTTTTAGTGGTGGCCGTAGACAGAGTTTAGGCCCTCTATTTTGATATGAAAGTAATGTCCTAGTTCAGAGCTTCTCTAGGAAAGAAAAGGTATTGAGCTCCCAAGTAGTTTACTGGAATGGCTGAAGAGGCCCAGCCGGAAAGGTAAAGGAGAGTCAGCACCCAGTGTCTCTGGTTTAAACCTCCAACCCCAGGAAATAAGACAGCACATCAACCTGTTACACTGACGACCGACCACGCATGCAGGCGATGTTCCATCAGAGAAGGCCAGTACCTACCACACACTCCCCAGCAAGAAGCAAACCAATGTACCTCTAACATCTTTAGATGCCCAGAGAGACAGCGAGAGATGAGGATTCAATCTTCTGCCACAGGGAGATGTCTACAGATAAACCAGGGCAGCAAGGTACATAGTTTCACAATGACTCATGCTGACCAAAACTCTTCATAAAACCAGCTCCATGGGTAAAGAAACATCTCATTTGCTCAGGACGTCCCTGGCTCTCTAATGGTATTGCAAAGATGCCCTGATGGCTCTATTTAAAAAAAAAAAAAAAAAAAGGAAGAAATGATTACAAAGCTAAGGGCTTTCCAACAGGATGCAGCCCAGGAGTCCCTATTCTAAATATCTCATGGAAATCTCCAGCAATTCTTGTGGTAGTTAGTGAAAGACGGATGTGAGAGCAGAAGCACTGGAAACTCAGATGGTTTACCTTTCTCTCAGTACGTATAAGAATCAAGTGCTTCTTTTTCCCCTCTCTATTGGTCTTTTTTCCCTCCCACCAATAAGGAGTGAGAATGTTTTTATCTTCATTCTATGAATGTCTAGCCCATTGCTGATGGAACCCACTAAATATATAGCTCACCATTAAAGCCACCAACTAGTATTTTTATAACTTCTTCCTCTCTATTAGATCATTATATCTTTTTATTGAAAATATTTAACTCAATACTTTGCAATGACTAATGCTCTTAACACCCACATGCCAAGGCAGAAGTTATGTTCATTACACAACATTATGATGTTTCAAGACCTTTGGCATTCAAAGATAAACAGTCCAGAATGGAATAAACTGCCTATAACTTTATGAAGACACACAGGAAAAGCAATTAACGAGTCAGGTTGAAGAGGGAGGGAGCGATAAGGAAAGAAAGATAAGTGAAAAACATCAAGATGTCGGGAGCTCTATGTTCAGTGGCAGACTATAAGTACGGGTATGTAGATAAGACTTCTTGATGTCATCAGCAAGGAAAATCTGAAGATCTTTAATGAGGAATGAGAAACATCTACATCTTACATACCATATATCTTTGTGAATAATTGAGTGTCCACCATCCCATCTTTTGCTACCTTTCTTGGAGCCCTCAGCACCAAACTCCTTCCTTTCTTCAGAAACAGCTTTGAAAACAAAGGACTACCTTTAAAAGATAGACTTATTTTTCTTGGATTCAGATGTTCAACCACACCCAGAGTCTCCTAGTCCTCTTTCTATTCCAAAATCAACAGGAGTTGTCACCCCCCATCACTTCCCAGCCTGCCTCCCTCTCTGTACCCCAATATACACACCAACGACTGCAGTATGGCAATTACGAAGGTGAGCTTTGAAGTCAGACAGTCCTCGGCTTATGGCATGGTTCCACCCTTACTGGAATGGCTTTAGGCAAGTGACTGAAGATGGCCAAGCTTAGTTTGTTCATCTATAAAATGGGATCTTACCTACTGCATATTAGAATTAAATTATACAAGGCATTTTAAATGTTTAACACAGTACCTGGTAGATAGGAATTACCTTAATATGTTTGTCCTTGCGCCAGATCTAAATGATTCATTCCTTCTGCTTTTTGACTTTTCTAACACAGGAAAAACCTAGGGAAAAAATTTACATAGGTACCTTCCTGATCCCAGGCCTGAGACATACACACACACACACAGACGTGCACACACATAGAGACAAACTGAACAAGCTATTCTTTTTATCCTACACATAAATACAGTATGAAGATCCATAAGGCAGGCTACCCACAACAGGCAAAGCAACAGGCAACTTGAATGACTTTAACCCTACTGAGCTCATCTTTTCAAAGTTTAAGAGGTGAAAGCATCAATGCAAGGCACAGCCATAGTAAGGGCTTGAAAAATGCTAAGTGCTGCTGTTGCTATTGTTGCTGTTTGGGTTTCTTTGTTTTTATTAAATTATGTGATCTGCCTCCTAGGCAACCACTGGCCCCACTAAAAGTAAGTCTTCTCTCCTTAAAAGAATTTCAAGAACAAGTACTCAGATAATGTTTATAACAATGACATGGTTCCAATAACAATTGCTGATCCTTATAATATGCTAATTTGCAATACACTGAGAAGTAAGCTGAGCCCAGTTTCTTGAAAAACTGCCTACACCGTAATTTCTACCTCATTCTACCGGTTTCTGCTAGGTTCTTCACCAGTGGCCCCTGTAATATCTCTGCTCTTTTTCCAGGGCCCCACTCCCACACTCTACTTCCAAAAGAACAGTTAGAATATATCAAAATAAAAAGTAACATATCTGAACAGTCCCACTCAACTTCAAAAATTTGGAAGTAATGGACTGTTTTTATTGGCAAATAAATGTAAAAATGGGAGATCGGTTCCTTAGAAAAGCTTCGTTAATGTGCCTTCACGTATAATCCACAACAATGCTGGAGCAAGCACTGTTTGAAAATATTTTCCCAAGTGAGCATGTTTTTAAGCTCAGAGAAAGAATTGCTAGAGGAACAAGATTGAAGAAAACAATTTTTTAATATAGCCAACCCTCACTGTTTGTGGAACCCCCATTTGCAAATTCACCTACTTACTAAAATTTACTTGAAACCCCCAAATCAATATTTGCAGCATTTTTGCACTCATTTGTGGATACATGCCAAGAGGTGAAAAAGTTGAGTCATCCAATGCATGCATTCCCGACTGACATCAAACAAGGTGACACTCTGCCTACTTGCTCCAGTTCTCATACAGTAGACAAATGTCCTTTCCAAGGCTTATTTAGTGCCATGCTTTTTGCATTTTTGTGTTTTTGTAGGGGACTTCACCAGTTAAGACAGTCCCCAAGACTAGTGTTACTCTGCATGAGAAGGCTGTGATGTGCCTCACCCAGGAAACACAGGTGTTAGAGAAGGTTCAATCCGGTGCGACTTACGGCACTGCTGGCCTTGAGTTCAATGTCAATGAATCAAATATATATTAAATAAAGTGTCCTTACACAAAAACACATAAAACAAATTTAGGTATTAGTTAATTAACAAACATGTTGTGACCAGAGACTTCTAAGGAACCAAACTGTGCCTTTCCTCTAGGAGCAAAGGTGTAGTATCCTCTAACTAAATGTTCACAGTGGTTTTACAAAACATAAGTACCACAAATAACAAGAATTGACTGCATATTTATTTCATCTCTGAGCACCCATAGAAGCAATAACACTGATGGCCCCTACTAGCTTAATGGAGCATTTACATACACTTGGCACGTTACACATTACCTTCCACAACCTTCACAGCTATGTCAAGAAGGAACACTACTACCCCCATATTTTAGGTGAGAAAACTGAGCCTCAGAAAAACTTCAGGGCCCATAGCTAATAGGAAAAAAAGTCAAGATAATATTTTACACACTTTCCTGAAAGTGCTTTAACAGAGTTTCTGAAAGGTACTGATTCCTTCTTGTATATGAGAAACACATCACCCATTTTGTACATTTTTATTCGACATTTGTTTTAAAGATTTTATTTATTTATTTGAGAGAGAGAAGGAAAGCACAGAGGAAGAGAAAGGGTGAAGAAGACTCCGTGCTGAGCAGAGAGCCCAACGTGGGACTCAATCCCAGGACCCAGAGATCATGACCTAAGCTGAAGGCAGACGCTTAACCCACTGAGCCACCCAGGTGTTCTACTCAGTGAATATTTATCAGACACTAACTATCCTGGATCCTGGAGATGCTCAGTGAAAAAATTCTCCATTCCCACTGGGCCTCTGTCAAGTAAGAACTGACAGACAATAAAATAAGTATCACCTATCAGCCTATTTATAGGTAGAAGATACTTGATTTCCTAAAATAGGCATCATCTTTTAAATAACGAGCGTCAAAGTGACAACTAAAGACTGTCTTCAGAGAGTACCAGTTTAAAGTACATTTCTTTCGCAGGGTAATTGATATGACCAGCAAGTGGGTTCTTTCCCACTCCCAGAAAGAGTTCGCCTGGCCCTTGATGGCCTGATCTGGGTTCCACACCATCCCTTGGTGGCCACCCATTTGTCAAAAGTGACAAAGGTTCATGCTCAACATTATCTCCTGACTCCACAGTGGGCTCAATGAATATTTACTGAAAATCATTTTCACCTCCTAGGGCAAGGAACATTGGCCCAAGGATTTTGCAAATCATTCCCAAACCATGACTCTGAAAAAACAAGGGTGTCAGATATCTTAATATCCCCCTATTTAGATGACCAAGAAATAAATCTACTCTGAAAACTTCCAAAACTGCCTTGTCCATCTCCAATGGCTGGCTCTTGCCCTACATATGGATGTGTTAACTCTCAACTCCATCCTACACAGCTGATTCATCCTGCTCTCTCACAAAAAAGCAGAACTCAGAAGGTCTTTCAACTGTCCACATCTGACCATCCTTCCCAGGCTTCATCTTCCTTCTCCCCTGTGCTCATGACTTCTCAGAGCACATTGGTTCTTACCCTAAGGCATCTAACTCTATGGTCCTTTGCTTCCGTGTGTGTGTGTGTGTGTGTGTGTGTGTGTGTGTGTGTGTGTTTCAAGCACATGGAAAGAGGAAAACTGTCATTTTCTCTGTTTCTTTATAAAATTCAGGACAGGAATTATTTAACCAAGAGTGAAGTTTTGATTATTCATGACAATATCAGAGAAAAGATGCAAATACTCTGAAAAATGAGGCCTTGATAATCCAGTATGTGTTGGTGTGAATGTGTGCATGGATTCTTATAAAACATGTCTCCCATTAATTGTTGATCAAATTAGTGCCATTCCTCTGCATACACAAGTAGGCAGAGAGGCAGGCAGAGAGAGAGAGAGAGAGAGAGAGAGAGAAGGAAGCAGGCTTCCTGCTGAGCAGAGAGCCCAACGTGGGACTCGATCCCAGGACCCTGGGATCATGACCCGAGCTGAAGGCAGAGGCTTTAACCCACTGAGCCACCCAGATGCCCCAATCCCTAAATTCTAATGGCAGTGACATGAGCAGCAGCACATGGGTGCACTGGGGTCCGACACAGGCTTCATGGTCATGCAGCAGGAATGGTAGGGCTATGGCTCACCAGCAGAGAGCCGGCATCTAAAGCACCCTTCCTACAGGAAGTCCTCTCGGTACTCCCACTGAATCCTCACAGCGATCTGATGAGGCAGGTAACCCAGTACCCAGCTAACACGTCAAAACTGCAATGATGAAGGCATCTACTTATGTATGCCATGTCATGCATACTTGTCTCCTGAGACAGAAAGTTACTATTCGGGCTCATCCCCCTTTCTGCTTTCTAGTGACCAGGTTAGCCACTGGTTTGGGGGAGAAACTTTCTGAGGCTCAAGAAAAGCAAGCTATTTGATTGTGGTATATGTTCATCAAAACATCTAGTTTTACACCTTAAAAGTATATGACTCTTATTTGTCAATTATACCTCAATAAAGGTAGGAAAAATAAAAGACAAGGAAGCTATCATGTTGATGTGGATAAAAAACATTTCAGTTTTATCACAGGATCAGTTTAACCAATAGATGGAAATCCAAATAGATGGTTAACTGAAATGGCCCATACAGATGCAAAGGACTAGAGCAATCAAGTTTTCAGAAAATTCAGGATAAAGGGTAAAAAGCAAGCATGAAATGAACAATCCTTTTGAAGAAAAAAAATTAAAATTAAAACTTCGGCTCTAGTCTCAAAAATAGCCATACTTTGCTACAAGGATGGAAAAATCCTGAAACAGTAAAAGATATGAAGATTTCGAGGTTCAGGAACACAGGGCATCACGGCTTACTTCGGATAAGGACAGCTATATGAAGAGGCTGCCGAGTAAAATGTAAAGAGATAAGGCAGGCACTCACTGGAGGGAAAGTTGAAAGCTGACAGTTAGGAATGGCAGATTCCCATGTGGAAACAGCGATACAGCTCGGCTGCTAGACTGCTCAGTGTTGTGAAATCTCGATCAGCGCATCTTATTATTTATTTTTCCACCTGGCTATAGTCTGTAATTATGTTGAAAGGCAACATGTTGATAAAGACAAAGATTGTTCTGGCAACAAAGGGAACGCCTTACCTGTAAATAGCAGGTGCCATTTTTATATTTTATTTATTTATTTGACAGACAGAGATCACAAGTAGGCAGAGAGGTAGGCAGAGAGAGAGAGAGGAGGAAGCAGGCTCCCCACTGAGAAGAGAGCCTGATGTGGGGCTTGATCCCAGGACCCTGGGATCGTGGCCCAAGCCGAAGGCAGAGGCCCCAACCCACTGAGCCACCCAGGCGCCCCCAGGTGCCATCTTTAAAAAGCCTCCCTGCTAGGCTTCCCACAGTTCGCTACTACTTGACTTGCTTCAGCTCTCAAAGATCCTTCTGCGGATTCTCCAGCTTTGGGATCATTTAAGGCCTTCCCCTTCTCATCTAGGGCCCTCTCCTTTACCTCCTGGCTAAAAAGTCATTTCAGGTCAAAACCCCTATTGATGCTATGGATGCAAAGGGAACTAGAATGCAGGGACCAAATAAATACTCAGCAGCAAGAGCCAGGTTTTGGGGCTGAGCACTTCACCCACCTATTTCTTTTAATTCACATGATTACTCCATAGCCTAGATCATATTAATGTCCATGAGCCCCATTTAGCCTGCTACTGACATAAAAACTACAAGAAAAACTTGCCCAATGATTTAAAAAAAAAAAAAAAGAAAGAAAAAGAAAGGCTAAAGGTAGTCAAATTGGAATTCAAGTTACAAATCTGTCTTATTCTAAAGGTTACACCCAGAACTTTAGACTTCAACTGGCAAGGGCTTTTAACCAGTTTACAAGAAGAGATGCAGGCCTTTTCTCTGGAGAAGGTCAGCATACAGCAAAACAAAACAAAACAAACAAACAAAAAATGCTTGGGTCTAAGTAGATTAGGGGTAAAGGTTGAGTTTCCTGCTAAAGTAAGTAGTCTGGCAATTCTCTATAGGCTCTTTTTGTCTGACACAACCTTGGCCTTGCCCTTCCCTGTCGCAGTCTATACCTCTCCATCAGATAAGTGAATGGCCCGGTGAGATTCAGAAGAAGGGGAGTGACTCCATGAAATCAGGATGCCCTTTCTGTGACAAGACAGAAGCTGGCGGGTCCCAGTCATTCCATCCCCCTGTTTTGAAAGCTCCTACACTCTGCAAACTGTCTGGAATTCATTAAGACAGGAAAACGGGCTGAAAGCCGTATTTCAAATTTTATTCAGCAGAAGTTTTGTGAAAAACAATTTGGTCATGTGGGCATGCTCAAAATCATCACCCTGTTTCTCAATCAAATCTTTCAGTCATGTGACTGCACACTCTTGGAGTCTGTATCACAACCCTGTCTTGAGGTTTGGGCCAGGGCTCCTTAGGGCAGTGTAGCTAGGTTAACTCCAAGTCACCCAGAGATCACATTTAGATGACCAAGAATCCTTCCCTGGTTTCACTAGGGTAGATCTGAACTTTTTAGAAGGGAAAGTTTTTGGGTTTGGTTTTTGGTTTTTAATCAGTGTGGAATGACTGCCAGTGATCACCCCTAGCCTGATCGTAACAAGCAGCACCCCATTTTTTTTTTTTACGAAATGTATTCTAATCCAGGAAGTTGTTCATTCCAAAACATCAATATAAGCACAACTCCACATGGAAACAGAGGATTTATGGTGATAGCACTATAGTAGTCTTTCTCAAACATGAGTGAGCCCCACCGACTGTGGAGGGCTTATTAAGACACAGACTCCTGGGACTGACCACCAGTGTCTGATTGAGTAGGACTGCAGTAGAGTCTGAGAATGTGCATTTATAACAAGCCCGAGGGCCACATGTTTAAAGTCACTGCACTCAGGTAGTGGTGGTGGTAGATGGGCTGCTGTTGCAGGGAACTGGGGTGGTGATTTTACTCCATGACGAAGAATAGGAAGCCCTGCAGAAAGGTGGGATTTAGACAACACAAAAGCTTGGATAGTCTCCACGCAGGTGGCAGAAAATCCAAACTAACCATGTATACTTAGAAGAGGAAATTATTGGACAGAAAAGTCCAAAGATAAGCATAACTAGGCCTACCAAGGAAAGCCACAACTTGATCCGGAGGTGAAACACTCCTAATAGGATCACGGCAAAGATGGCTGGCCATCCACCCAAAATGCACACTTTTCTAGCACACAAACATCACTTCCCAGCTGACACCTGTATTTTCCAGCTCCCACCCCTGCATCCAGATACAGATAAAAGTCTGATCCTTGTCAATAGAATCTGAGCAAAAGTGAGGCCTATCACTTCTGGACCCTAGTTATGCCTTCTCCTCTTCTTCTTCCTTTCTACCACCAGACATGAAGGACTCCAGGGTCCTAGGCAAAGGGAGAACCAGAACACAGAAGGAGTCTGAGTCCTTGATTTGCCAGGTGGAGGAAAGCTGCCTGCCAAGCAGGAACTATTTACACGTACAACAGTTGCACGCCACTTTGCTACACCAACTAACGTTAACCTAATTTAAGAACTTGCTTGTTCACTGCCTACGAGGTATCTTTATTCTAAACCCCGACATCTCCCCAAAGTTCAAGATGAATGGAAATAAAAGGAGAATCCTTCTGTTAGCACCCTAATAAAATCCTGGGATTTATTTTCACTAGTCAACATGTACCTCCCTAAAACCAAGCTCCATGATAAAGAACCGTGGCAGGACCTGTGTCACATTCTCCACTCCTAGAACCGCGAAACTGAAGCAGATGGGCTGAGCATGTGGGAAGGGGTTGTTCCTGGAACTTGGAAAGGAGACTATGAGCAGGCAAACTAAAGGTATCCACTAGAGAAAACACATAAAGGGAAGTTGTCTGCCAGTGAGAAGTGACTTGAAAGATGTCATGTATATGAACCCAAGAATGAGAAAGAAGGGTACAGTAAACCAGCAGAATGACAGACTCAGTCAGTATCACTGACTCCAAAAACAAACCCCAATTAACTGTCCTTGTCATTCAGCCTCCTGCTGTTAAATCACGCCTTTCAGTGATTATGATGCTATGACCAAGCAAGTGCCATCAAAACTTCTGGTTTGTTTCTGAATCAACAAAGACTTAAAGCTTCCATATGCAATCAGTATCATTAAAACTGCATTCCGGGATCCCATCATTTAGCATGTACATATACAGCATTTACTTAGATAAAACATCATTAGTGTTTACCTACCTAAAGACAAGTGGACAAATGACCTTGCTAAGATGATGCAAGGTATGGTTCCAAAAAGTCTACACGCCAATTGTCCAACACGCAAGCCAGTGCCAATCTCTCACAAACAGTTACTCTTCAAACATGCTTCCTTGCAGCAAATGGACAAACTTTTATTTGGAATGTCAGGAATCATGCTAGTTGCTTATATTTTTAGGTACTGTTTCACTAAGCTACTGCAAACTCTTCTTTTAAAACTAAATAAATGGGGATGCCTGGGTGGCTCAGTTGGTTAAGCAGCTGCCTTCGGCTCAGGTCATGATCCCAGCGTCCTGGGATCGAATCCCACATCGGGCTCCTTGCTCAGCAGGGAGCCTGCTTCTCCCTCTGCCTCTGCCTGTCACTCTGCTGACCTGTGCTCGCTCTCTCTCTCTCCCTCTCTCTCTGACAAATAAGTAAATTAAAAAAAAAAAAATTTTAAACTAAATAAATGGAATTTTCAAGAATGCATGGCTGGTGTCATCCTCTTCCCTTGAAAGTAAATGACCCTAATTGGCCAACACTATTTTAATGTTTATTCATAGTTATTCTCTGCCAAAAGCATTATAAATTAGTTGCAAAGGGTTCTACCGGCCAAGGTGCCAATGTTCTAAATTTAAATGGTACTGTTATGCAGGCTCAGTAATACAACAAAGCAACAGCACCTTTCCATCTTTTGCTGAAAAACTACAAAGGCTAAAAAACAAAACAAAAATATACCCGATTCTTTTGATGGAGGAGGGATTGTTGCATTATCTGTGTGGCTGTTCACTGACTCAATTTTAGAGTACTCTCTCCAGCTGCTTGGTAGAGATGCAAGCAAGACAGTATGGCCAGATCTCACTGAGATCCTCCAGTAGGCTTTACCAGGACTGTGCTGGTTCCAAGCTCATCAGGAAATCATCTTAAGGGTTTCTGCATACTTTTCCTTTCATCAAGTTTCAAATCTCCAGTTACAAAACTGAAATGTGTGCTCTGAAAAAATGTGTCTTTTTTTTTTTAAGATTTTTATTTATTTGACAGAGATCACAAGTAGGCAGAGAGGCAGGCAGAGACAGAGAGGAGGAGGAAGCAGGCTCCCTGCAGAGCAGAGAGCCCGTTTCGGGGCTCGATCCCAGGACCCTGGGATCATGACCTGAGCTGAAGGCAGAGGCTTTAACCCACTGAGCCACCCAGGTGTCCCAAAACATGTGTCTTGAAACCAGTTTGTATTTAGGAACATTTTATAATAAAGGTACCGAAGGAAATGCAGCATTCCTATCTGTCAGTTTGTAATTTCATAGATAAACTCTGCCATCAG
The DNA here is from genome assembly GCA_004024625.1 of Mellivora capensis. Classification (NCBI taxonomy): domain Eukaryota; kingdom Metazoa; phylum Chordata; class Mammalia; order Carnivora; family Mustelidae; genus Mellivora; species Mellivora capensis. The sequence goes on along the minus strand of PISX010008686.1, from coordinate 54,976 downwards.
GCTAAATGAATCTTCCCAACTTCAAATCTTCTTCTCACCGAAACAAGTGAAGCTTCCTAGAAGGCAAACGTGTTGTATAAAGTAAGTTCTACATTCCCAACAGTGGAGACAACCACTTTTCCCATTCTGCCTTTGATCACAGAGGGACACAAACGCGTATGAATGATTCAGCAAGTTATCCCACTTTGGGGAAGGGGCGGGGGTGCCGAGGGTGAAGGCCACAGATGCCTTCCTGAAGTTGCTCAACAAACCACAATTTTCTTATAGAAGGACAGGATTCTACACATGCACTCCACAGACCTGTAACCCACTGCATTTGGATTTAAAATATTTGTTCTCACATGACCCAGGATTTTTCCTTTTGAAAGCCACCACTCCACGAGTACTTGAATCAAAGAACACAGCTACTGGAATTCGAATGCTTTGAAGATTTTTGTTTTAAGTTGTTGAATTAAAAACGTGCTATTGCCTGTAGATGTCAACACTGATGAAAGCTTGAGGTGCTGTGTGGGAAGAGAGGCTTCTTGAATTTCCATTTCTGCACCAACACTGACATTTTCACATCAGTGTGAAGAGGAAGCGTGATCTAGGGGCTGAAACACAGAACTGCAAGTCAGGAGTTCCGTAAGAGCTGTTCGTGGTGTACGTGTATATTGTGTTAAATGACTCTTAAGCTCAACGTTTTAATTCTAGGGCCCTTGGCCTTCTCCTTTATACCAAAACTTAATTCAAAATCCAACCAGAAACCATTCCTAGGCAAACCGTGGTCAAACATGAATGATCTCAATGCAACAACAGTGAAAAGAGCAAGGGGACAACTCAAGTAAGATGATCCTGGAGGAAAGAAAGGATAATAAAAATAAGAAGACCCATCTCCACTTTCAGTCCGAGCTTAGGTTTATAAAGACAAGCATAAATCTGTGACTCACTCAACATTAGGAAAACACTTAAATCCAAGTTATAAACAGTTACAGGTAAGATTAATGTCTGTATTTTTCTCCACTGTTCATGTATGGCTTAAACCAGTCCTGTGTATTAACACCTATGAGGTGAAGTCTAATGTTAGCGGCTTTATAGGCAATACCTTTTATCCACACAGCAACCTTACAAGGTAGCTACTGCCCCCATTTTACAAAAGAAGGAACTGAGATTCAAAGAAATTAGGGAACTGACATTTGAAGAGGTTGGGTAACTTGTCCAAAGTCACACAGCTAGTGAGTGGTAGCACCAAGATCTGCACACTTTTTTTCAGACACACAGGTCTTGCCTCAAAATCACCTCCTCCGTGAGCTCATGGGATCTGATATCAGATCCAATCAAAAAATCCCCTTCTTTCCCAATCACACTGTATCAATTACACCCTATTGAGCAACAAAAATTATACTGTCCATTTATTTGGTACATTATTAACTATGTTCCCATCTCCAAAATGGAACGCCACAGTAGCTGGAACCTGGCCTGTCTGGTTCTACATTTGATTCCCTCCGGCCAGCACAGAGAGTGACACACCATTGGCGCTTAATAACTTCTGTAAGGAGGGAGAAAAGGAAAAACAAATAAATTGAGGTCCTTCTGACCCAAAGTTAGACAGCCTCTGCTTAAAGAGACTGAGGGATGTTTTAGAAGCACCTTGGGGAGGACACCAGGGTCCTCATGATTCTGAGGTTCCATTTTCTTGCCCATGGGTTTTTCTCTCACCTTTGCCCCACTCTTCCCCCTGCCTCAACTTCTGAGTTGACTGACTCAGGTAGAAAACAACCTATAGGTTATCATCTGCAACACACTTAGGGCAGTGCCCATTGTTTGAGAAGCCCACAGAAATTTTGAAACTCGGAAACAAGGACCTCGTGGGTTCTGAATCTCAGGACAGAGGTCTCGCATGAACACCGCAAAGGTGTAGCCCTTTATTCTTCGTGGCCTGCGTGAAAGGCCAAAGGAGGGAAAGAAATAAGGAAGCCATGTTCGAGAATCAACTTAGAGAAAGGAGGAGCCTGGTCCTCGCCCCAAGACCTCAGGAACAGAGAACAGGAGGCGGGGGTGAGGAATCGCAAAAGAGATCCAGACCTGCCCGCAGGTCTTCTTGCCCTCAGCCTACATCTGCCTCCATAAAGACAGACTTCATGACTCAGTGGAATCCCCCGCCCTAGAAATGTTTGCTAGACTCACAAAAACCATCTTAAAAACCGCAACTTGTCTTTACACTATCAAAAGCCTGTAGTAATTCCATTTAATATCTCTGACCCATCTTCTTGATTATTTTCTCCAAATTATGCATATAACTGGAGTGGAGTCAAACATATTTTTATAATTTACTTTGGTGAGACAAACCTAACAGCAAAGTACATTTCATACTTAAGACACCCATGCAAACACACACACAAAACAAGTGAAACTCCTGCTTACTGTCCTTGAAAAATGCCCCCCCCCCCGAAAAAAAATAGCTGAGTGGGGTTTTTTTTCCCCTATTATTTATCCTAATACTGCCAGTTCTGAAACAAAGCAGTTGGAGGGAGAAATTTAGTAACTTTGATTTGTCCCAAGATACATTTTTTTACACTGAGGTCCTATTCCTGACAGTAAGCACATGTGACCTGTTCTAAAAAAAGGATATTTTCCACTTCTTGCACAACTGGAGCAGATATAAACATCAGCCTGTGCAAACTGCACTGCAGAACTCAAAGGCAATTAAAAACACACACACATACATACACTTAAATAAATTCCATACATAGCCACACTCAGGAAAAGGAAATCTCTAATAACACGCAGAACCAACACTTACAATCCACTTTAATCAAATTTCCCATCTAATCATACCACAAAACTCATTTGCATAATAAGACTTGAACACCTGCCAGTGTGAGGCACCTCGATCTTGCCTATTTGGCTTCAGATTCACAGATCTATACGTGTCTTACTTATTGTCACAAAGAAGAGCAAAATGTCCACGGTAAAGTAGAAAAGAAAGAATTTTATTACTAAGATGTGCTAGGCCCTCTGCAAAGCACTTTAACAGATTTTATTTCCACTTTAAAACTTATCCCAAAAGTAAGAGAATGGTTCTCTTGACCCCATTTTACCGTGAAAGAAACTGAGACCCAGAAGCTAAGTATCTTAAACACACATGCAGCAGTCACGTGGCAAAGCCTGCGCGGAGCCCTTCGTCATGGCTCCCTCTGAAGCCATCCATGTGCAGCCTGTCTCTGCCACCACCAGGTGCTCCCAGACACTCACAAAGGTTCAGGAGTCTGCTGAAACATTTAAAAGGCAACCAAACCCCCCAGAAGTCCATTTTAGGACATGTCCTCCAAGAGGTCTAACATTTTATTGAATGTCGTAGAGAAATAATGCTTGAGTATTGCTTGACCTTCAAGGCCAAATGCAAATATCCCTACCTGTTCCCTAAACTGGCTTCCAATGTCCTTTCCTCTGGGAAAGGCCCATTGCTGACCCCCACCTCCCCACAAGCTCACACTCTGCCTCGTATGTTTAGCTGGGGCCATGTGTTCTTTCCTTCACCCGCTGGGAGCTTTGGAGAACGTACAGAACTATGCAGAGCTGCATTTCCGCAGCTGTGCACGGTCCTCTTAAGTGGCTAGTGCACAAGAGCTTGGGGCTAGAGCCAGGCGGTCTCAGGTTAAAACCAGGCCCATCCGCTTACTATACCCCAGTTGCTTTCCCTGTAAAATGGGAATAATAAGGGGCACCCGGGTAGCTCAGTCGGTTAAGCGTCTTGCCTTCAGCTCAGGTCATGATCTCTGGGTCCTGGGATCAAGACCCGTATCGGGCTTCCCGCAGGGAGTCTGCTTCTCTCTCTCTCCCTCTCTCTCAAATAAATAATATTTTTTAAAAATAGGAATAATAAAAATACATACACCCAAAGCTGAAGGGAAAACTAACTGAATCAATACAAGCAAAATATACAGACACAGTCCAGCCGGGTAGTAAGCACTGTGTAAGAATTACCAGTTTCAAAAATTATAATTAACATCCTAGTTGTTTTTATTCATTATTATCATCTCATGCAAGTTTTTGCAAAGACTAAGTCCACATACATAAAAACCCTGGCATAGGGTATGTGCTCCATGAATGTTAACTATGTTTATTGGTGTTAATTTGCACATACCAGAGCTCAATAGACACGCGCTGAATATGAGGTTTGAGGCCACAACTGCTTTTTTTTTTTTAACCAGCACAAATAAATTTTTACGAGTTGGATCAAAAATATAAAATGTGAAGAAATGTCTATGAATACCTCATTAAGTGGTGGCATTCATTAGGAGATGGGTGGTTGTTCACCAACAACTCTAGCCTTAGGGAAGAAAGCCAAAGACAACCAAAGGCAAACACCTTCTGGAATGTCAGGACTCACTGCTAACTAATAAAGAAGTAATAACTAATAACCAGAACACCATTTGCTAGCATTTTACTGAACCCTTACTATGTGCCTGGCACCATGCTAATACTCTCCCACAGTCAATGTCACAGCTGCTGTTTTTAAGACCCCTAGGATGCAGACCTCCATTAGTCAGATGAATAAACTGAAGGCAGGGGTCACCGAGCCTGACCAAGGTCACCCAACTAGTTAGAGACAGTGATGTCAGAATAATGCTGGCAGTTCCCCGCAGATCGGACAGACAGAAAAATCAAGAAAACTCTCAGAAACCAGTAAGAGACTGACAGTTTTGTTTTGCCAAGAATGGATTATCATTTCAAAAAAAGTGTATTTTTAAAAATATTTTTAAGCATTTTAATATTTTATATTAAATATTATATTTAATAAAATATCTAAAAATATTTTAATCAGAGAGATTTCTCTTTCAAGTAGAAGTTCGAACTGATAGATCAGACGGAGAGCCAGCTGTGTTCCACAAGTTCGTTCAGATGTCTATGCTCCTTCTAATCTTGTCTTTTCAGTGTTCCCTAGGGTATTGCCCTTGGCTTTATGGTTAAGCCAAATAACTACCAACGTGTGGGTCCCAGCCTGCAATAAGAGGGAAAGACAGAGTAGAGAACATGCAGGTTCAGAAAGGGTATTTTTAATAGTAAGACAGGAGAGAAAATCTCAGGATAAATCCAAGAAACAGCAATGGCCTTATACTAAAACGTGTGAGTGTGCATGTGCGTGTGACACGATAGTCTTTGTCTTTCTCATTTCACCATGAACCTGTGAAAACTTCACACATCTAGGAATCAGCATTTGGGAACTACAGCTGTATCCTATCTTGCCATAATAAACCTAAGACTCACTCTCATTCCCATTTCTAATTTGCAGGAAGTTAGACAACACTTACCTAAAATGTAACTAAAATTTTGGAAGAGAGGAAACTGGAAATAGATTCGGTCAATTCTGAAGTCTGTCCAGGAAAGGGGCATTAGTGACTACAAAGCCACAGAATTTCACACCTAGTAAAGTGAACAAGAGAACCTTAAACCTGAGGGATATAACCATGTATTAAAATGTTTTCAGATCCCAAAGCCCTACAGAGAGTTCCTGCACTGCTAGGAACGCACTGAACAGCTCCACATGTGTTTCCCTGATGGGACTGTGCCAATGTGTGAATTCTGGGTTCACCCTTGATATCTGGCACTTTTCCCCTGCCATCCACCATTCAGAGCTCATTCCCAGGAGAACACACAAAGGCTTCAAAAACCTTGCTGGGGGATGCAGGGGTAGGCGCCTAGGTGGCTCGGCTCAGGTCATGATCCCAGGGTCCTGGGGGTCCCGGGGGGGGGGGCTCTCTGCTCAACGGGGAGTCTGGTTCTCCCTCTTACTCTCTCACTCTCTCTCTCTCAAATAAATAAAATTTAAAAACAAACAAACCCTTGCTGAGGAAACCAAACTGCAAGCAATTCTTCATTAGAACCTTCCCTCATAGCATGTGTCTTCCTCTAACACAGATCTGCCATTGAATATAACCAAAAGGGGGTTCACATGATCTAAACCCAGAAGCTTCACACTCCTAAAGGCCAGGAGGTCTGGCTTAGGAATGAAACTGTCTTTCCTCATGAAACACCTGCACATCTGAGCTTAGCCCAAACAAAGAGTACATAAGCTCCTCTTTGGAGAGACCTTGGTGGATACCTATTTTAAAAGGCTGCAATACTGAATGCAAAATCAGAACCAAGCACCCCATCCTAAGTGGAGTCCTAAAGGAGAAAGTAACACCTGTTCAAACAACGAACAATTACTGTGCCAGGCAATGTTCTAGGCCAACTGTTCAGAAACGGGTGACTGTGCCCCTCACGGGCATCTGGCAGGGTCTGGACACACTTCCGGTGGTCACAACTGGGGGCAGGGGGTTACTGGCCTTGAGCAGGCAGAGGCCAAGGATGCTGCTGAACGTCGTGCAATGCCCAGAACTGTTCCCACAACAAAGAATTATCCAGCATGAAACGTCAATTGCACTGAGGTTGAGAAACTCTGCTCTAGATTGTAGGAACACAACAGTAAACAAGGAACAGACAGAAACCCTGCTCCCTTGAAGTTGGCAGTTACTGGGGAGAAACATAAACATAACATATTAAAAATGACAGAGTCAGTTGTAATATAAATATCATGGAACCAATAGAGCAGGCCAAAGAAGAGGAGAGTCTGGAGGAAAGCAATTGTACGTAGTGAGATGGGCCAGCTAAGGATATTAAAAGTAAGACGTGAAGTTGGTGAGGAAGTGAGTGCTGTGGCTCTCTGGGCAAAGATGGTCCACGCAGAGGCACCAGTAAGAACAACATACAAAGGCCTTATGATGGAGGGGTCTGGAGTGTTCCAGGAACAGCAACGAAATGAGCTGGGCGACAGCACATGAACTCAGAGCTGACAGGGAGCTTGACCATATAGGCTGCCTTTTGCCAGTTAGATTTCGAGTGTTACTGAAACTAGGAGCCACTGGAGAATTTTAAGCAGAGAATGGCATGATGTGGCACGTTTTAACTCAGTTTCTCAGCATCGGCGATGACCATTGAGGACCAGAAAATTCTCTATTGCCTGGGCTCGCCTGTGCATTACAGAAAGGTTAGCAGCATCTCCAGCTTCCATTTACTGAAGACCAGTACCAACGCCCTTCCATTTGGACAACCAGAAATATCTCCAGACATTGTCAAATGACCCCTGGGGGGGGGGGGCAAAAATCTGCCCCCCTTGAGAACCGATTTTAACGGGAACATTAAGGCTGCCGTGTAGAAAATCTACCAGAAAGGGTAAGAGAAGGCGAGAGAGCGGTTAAGAGACTACAGCAATCACCCTGGCACAGGCTGGTGAGGACATGAACCAAAGAAGGAGCCGAGGAGCTGCTGAGAGGTGGGCCGACTCCGAACACATTTTCAACTCCAAGACACAATCCAGAGAATATAACTGATAGACAAAATGGCTACGGCAGTCTTAACCTTTCCATTTCTGCTTTTTCCAACCAACACTTACAAGAAGGGAGGTGCCCTGGCAAAGACTTCAGACAAAAAGCCACGAGGAGGCCCCCAACAACATGTAGCCCTTTTAAAGTCACACAACAGATGCCGATGACAATAAGTTAGACAACTGTGGAAAACAGTATAGGGAAATTTTGCCAACCCCATATATTTATTCACAGATTTTATTTAACTGGTTTATTTCAAAGAGCATGTGTCTGCTCCACAGACAAGTTTTACAACAACTTTTTTAATTTAGCATTCCTCTCCATACCGGTTCTGTCCCGCACCTGTTTCTAGCTTCAACGTGTGAAGCCATTGCTTCCCACGTACCCACATTTTTCTTTACACATGCTAGCTAGCTACTGAGGACGTTCACCCTTGCAAGTAATTTTTTGCCGACTCTGAAAAAGAACAGGCCCAAATCCTTCAACATGAGTTTCATGGCACTCATTTGGGTTTTTCCAGATGGTATTTTCCTCACTCTCTCAAACTCATTTAATGTTATGTATCAGCTCCCATCAAAAATGTTCCAAACAGTCCGGTTAATTCATTTCTTTCAGGACTACACACACACACACACACACACACACACTCAAACACTCACTCCCTCATTCTGGCCATGTAAGCATTTGCTTATAGAAGCAAAAGCAGAGACTGCTCGGTAAAACACTGGTCCCTTCAGCCGAATGCACATAAAGCCCCAGTGAGCATAACCAACAATACCCTTTACACAATATTACTCAAAACCCCCAACCCCCAACACACACAATCTATGCTCACACACAAAACAGCCATTATGAAGAGAAACCATCAACTAAAGGCTGGTTTTAGGCATCTAGCTGCATTTCCTTCCAATCCCCTTCAAGCATCTGCAAAGAGACTACTTTAGCAGCCCAGTCAGTGGGTATGTCGTTCCCAGATTTTCTTCCCAGACTTGGATTCAGAGTCTTGACACAGCCCTGAAGGAAACGAACCTGGTGCTGCTTGCCACCAGAGCAAATACCAGCCCCACGCGCCCCAGAAGCAAAGACTGTACTATTTCCCCCCTGATTCAGTTGCCCTTCTCTTCCTCCACCCTGATTTCTGGAACGTCTAGCCCTCTGCCAGCCAGGCCCCTTCACCCAGACTCTGCCCACTGCGAGGGGCAGGCAGGAAGGTTTGGAGATGGGTACAGAAGCACTGCTGAACCTTCCCGGCAGAGCCTCATCTTCTTTCCCACCTGAAAGGGGTGGACATAAATCCTTCTCTACTATCACAACCTCAAATGCCCATCTCCCTCTTGGTAAACAGTGGAAATGCCCCGAGGGACCACAGAACAGAGAAAGGAAGATACCCAACCCATTCCGATGGACGAGTGGAAATGGAGGTAGCATAGGAAGTGGGCACTCGACGTGGTGGGGCGCCAGACCAGCGGGTGTCTTCACTTCTCTCCAGAAAGTTTTGGAGCAGTCCCCAGCAAATAAAACATGTGTCGCGGCCAAGCAGGTGTGTCCCAATATCCTCCAGTCCCAAGGCTTCTTCCCCTCCAGGGAAGGCCTGGATTTGAATGGAACTCTCTTGCCTAGGGAGTTTAACCTGGACGAGAGACACGCCCATCCGCGGCCCCAAACCGGCCAGCGCGCGGGTGGCGAGGTCTGCAAGGTGGGAGGCGGGGCTCGGGAAGCATCACCTGGAGGCGGCCAGGGGCCGGCTTTCCCAGAGGAGCCCGACTCCTAGGAGGTGACAACAGACGAACTAATTGCTTCCCTCGCGCCTCAATCCACCCCAAGCACTCCCTCTCTGAGTCCTCAAGCCGCTAGGATCTCCAAAAAAGGGGTTCACGAGAAACTCTTTTTCTCCTCTTTCCCATCCGGACAGCGTCCGGGACCCGCGCTCCTCCTTCCCCACCTGCGCTCCAGGTCCTTCCCCAGCCCCCACCCGATCTCAGCAGCTGGTATCCCCCGACGAGGGACCCCTCACCTGGGCCCGCCGTCCCGGGCTGCCCGCGGCGCCCCCGACGCGCACTTGGGCGGAGCCCCCCAGGGGTGTACCGGCCCGGCAGGCGCGGCCCCCAACTGCGAGGGGCAGTTCGCCCTCTGCCCCCGGGCAAGGACACGGGGTCCTTGTCCCAGAGCCCGGGCGAGCGGCTTTCCCCGCCCCAGGGTGTGGGGCGCGGGGCCCCCCAGCCGCCCGCCGCACCTCCCTCCAGCTGTCACCACTCACCTGCTCTTCAGAGGTTGACTTTTGAGTTCGTAATAGGTTTTGGGCTCTTCATGAAACTCCTCCCCGACTTCGAAATCCGGCACGATCCCCGATTCCGACTGCATGGCTCCCGCTTCCCGTCCTTCCACTGCTCGAAAGTGAGAACAGAGCCCCGGGGCAAAGGGAAGGTGACGGGGCCTGGGTCCCCGGAGCGGTGCGCCCCCGCGCAGTGCCCAGCTCAACCCGCTCGCCCGCTCGCTGCCGCCCGCCCCGGCGCGGCGAGTTTACACTCGCACCCGGGCGGGAGGGGAGGGCCGGTCGCGCGCTGCCTGGGATCTGTAGTTCGGCCCGGACGGGGTGTTCCCGGCTCGCCAGGGGAGCCGCTCCCGCGAAAACTACAACTCCCAGAAGGCCAGGCGGGGGCAGAGGCAACGTGGTGGACACCGCTATTGCAACTCCTGTTTGGATTCATTGTCAATGTCAGCAGCTCCTCTCGCTCTTCTCTCCCCACTTGCTTCAAGGGTACAGACTCGGCTATTTAATATTAATAAGAATGGACTCAGCCTTGCTCTCCTCCCGTCACCCCTGCTCCCAGCTCAGACATTTGCGAGGCCACGCCAACTCCGTAATGAAATAAAATATATATATATATATATATATTTTTTTTTAATCGTGAAGGGTTTGGGGACTGGAAAGTTTTAGCCTTCAAGCCTGCCTTAAAATAAAAGGACTTACTATCAGGCTGTATACTTCCCAGCGCTTCTGCGACATATCAACTTGTCCTCGGATCGGAATGGAGTGGAGGAATTTGCCTTCGTTTTATAATTAAAACATTATTGTAAAAAATTTTTCTTCTGCATTCCTTTTCTATAACTCACTCTGGGCTTTTACAATACTATTCATCCAGCTGAGTGGCTCTTTTCCCTATATCCTGTTAGCCACTTTTAATCTAAGGCAGCACTTGAAAGTTTCTGTTAATTTTAAAAGGCACAAAGTTACAAAACAACGTCGTCACTGTCTGCCTTTAATTTCTCAGTTGGCTGGGAGTTCAAACGAGATTTTCCTAACAATTCAGGAGTGAATTTGGGGGTGAATGAATTGTTCAAGTGTCATCCTCCTGCCTGAGCTTTCTGGCACCCATTTTGGTAACAAAATAACAGGCTTAGTTAGATATGGCTCATTTGTACCTCCAGACATTCCCTCTGATTAGTTCCAAAAGGATGTGTTCCTTCTTTTAAAAATGTCTGGAGGCATCAGGGAGGCAGTAGAGTTAGAGGGTGGCATTTAAACTTATGAGACTCAAAGTTGAAATCCTTAAATCCCTGTCTAAAGCACTATGTAGTTTTGGGCATGTCACTGATGATTAGAAGCCTCAGTTTCTTCATCTGTAACGGAGGAGATTGGCAAACCTGTCTTAGAAGATGTTGCAAGGTCAAATGCAAGGGAAAGTGATTTATGGTCTATAAAAACGCTGCCCAATGATCATTCTTTCATCTATTGTATCTTGAAGATATTCCTCTCAGACCAACACTTCATCTGTGTGTTTGTCCTTCCAAAAGTAGTAAACTAAATGATCATCCTTGGATAAAACTCTAAGGAGGCTGGACTGATGATTCGACTTCTCCCAGACTCCATTGACCCCTTAAAGGTTATCAAGAACTTCATGTTAGAACTGCAATGTATCTTTAGATCTTTAGAACTGTAATGAAATAGTTCATTATGTCACTCATTACATCAAAGAGTGACCTACTAGACCAAACGAACTAAATCTGAAGGGGAAAAAAAAACTGTTGAGAAAGCTAAGAGCCCTGAATTTACTTCCAACAAAGTGCACCTTCCAGAGAGACCAGAGAGAGTAGAGTAGGGCTCTGAGCTAAGGTTGCCCTGAGGTACACACAGATAACCGCTATTTTTTCCCCTACACCTTTTCTTCTGGTCTCGTCTGCTCTGGGTTAAGGAAACGTTCTCTTCTATCACATGTAACAGAATTATTGATTAGAGTGTCATCTGCCACCTAATGGGAGTGGGTATGTGAATTAATCCTGACCAGTAAATGGCCCCTTTTCCTTAGCAACAGTGATTCATTTAGAGATGGACAGAGGACACTAACATGACTAAAAGTTCTCCTTTGAATTTTCTGTAGGGCAACCAGGAAAAACTGATGTGTGGAAGTATGATGGTCCAAGGAAGACAACTTAAAACTAATTATGGCCACATAGGGAAGCTGACCAATACTGAGACCATGAGATAAAATCAACAGTCAGAGAAACAGATACCCTTAGGTTTTCCAGAGACACAAACCTAAAATTCTTTACTTTTTGCTGATACTATTATGGTTTAGATTTTTGTTACTTGCAACCAAAAGAGTTGGAGTAATCAATCACTCTAAAAACTTTACACTCCTTTAGACACTTCCCTATGGGAAGCCATACCATTAATCCACATAATAAAAAGTTAGCCACCTGATAGATGGCACTGCAACCCCTCTTCATTAATGATTTAGCCCTAGGAATAGATACCCCTTCTTTTAAAAGGTGATAAAAGTCAGTATCGTCATACATTTCAACCAGAGATTATGTCTATTGAAAGTACAAAAGAAAAAACACAGAAAAGATTATAATTACTGTCACACTTACCCATATTTTAATACTTTATTCTTTTGCAAATGCTTGTCACACACACCTCTCACTTTTTTAAAAAGATTTTATTTATTTATTTGACAGAGAGAGAGAGCACAAGAGGGGGAGCAGCAGAGGGAGAAGGAGAGGGAGAAGCAGGCTTTCCACTGAGCAGGGAGTCCAACTCAGGGCTCAGTCCCAGGACCCTGGGATCATAATCTGAGCCAAAGGCAGATGCTTAAATGACTGAGCCACCAGGCACCCCACACACCTTTCATTTGAGCTCATATGAATCCAGCAATAATAGGGGTGCCTAAGTGACTCAGTGGGTTAAGCGTCTGCCTTTGGTTCAGGTCATGATCCCAGGATCCTTGGATTGAGCCCCACATCAGGCTCCTTGCTCAGCAGGGCGTCTGCTTCTCCTCTCTCTCCCTCTGTGTGCTCTCTCTCTCTCTCTCTGAAATAATTTTTTTAAAAATCCAGCAAGAATAGATGGACAAAGGGAGATTCTTCTCGCTCTCCCTCTGTCACTCCCTCTCTTTGTGTGCTCTCTCACTCTCTCTCATTCTCTCCCAAATAAATAAATAAATAAATAAATAAAATCTTTAAAAAAAAAAAAAGAAGAAGAGACGGGCAAGGGTCTTCAGTTTAATATGCACTGAACACACACTAGTTACAGACAGAGGCCTATGTTAAGTTTTTGACCTTCTCTCTGCCCTCAAGAGACTCATAGTCCAGGAGTTGAGTCAAGGCTTGTAACCCAGGGAGAATGTGATGTGGCCAAGCTTAATCTGTTAAGAAAGAAAGAAAGAAAGAAAGAAAGAAAGAAAGAAAGAAAGAAAGAAAGAAAGATTGATTTTAAAAAGAAAGGAAAAATCTAGGACATAAAACATGAAAACTGAATCTAATCAAGTCCCTAGATCTAACCACCAATTTACAGGGAAAAAGGGAGAGGAACATGTTAATAATGCCATGAGGATGTGACCAGACAATCCCAGAAATTGAGAAATTCTACAAGACATTGGGAAATTCTTCAACAAATAAATAGCACGAAATAAAGAGGAAGGGGGAACTGCTATAGATTTTCAAAGACATAAAAGGCCTTCATCCATGTGAATTATATTGAAATTTTTGAAATAAATTGGAAAAAGAGACATATCACTCAAATACATTGTGTGGACTTTATCTGGAGCCTGATGTGAACAAACTAATTGTCAAAATTCATTTCAGAGCACACTAGGAGAGTATGAACATGGACAGGAATTGGATGTTAAAAATTATTGGCAAATTTATTAGGTGTGATATTGACATTGTGCTTATCTTATTTTGGAAGTTCTTATCTGATAGAGGTACATATAAAGTATTTATGGGTGGGATGATATGATGTCTGGGGATTGCCATAAAATACTCCATCTCCTCTCCCTCTATCCCCCATAAAGTGGGGAAAGGAAGGATGAAACATGGATAAAATGCTGAAACCGGGTAATGCACTATGGAAGATTACTGTAGTACTCTCTCTACTTTTGTGCACATTTGAAAATTTCCATGAAAAATAATAAGCAAAAAAGAAAGAAAAAGAGGGAACTGTCAGTATGATTTTTTAAACAGGGTAGAATTTCTGATAGCATTAGATAAAAAGGCATGTCATTCAGAAAGAGAAAATGGACTTGGGAAGATGTGGAAGCAAAGTTGCCCTTGGTATGTTTTCAGGGAACAGCCAAGACAACGGGGTATGGTTAATATCAGCAGAAAGCAATTTCTTGAAAGTGGGCCAAGGAGCTCCGGACCCTCCAGAAGGGCAGCAGGGCCTGGCACCGAAGCTGTACAACCAGGAACATCTCTAAAATCTACGCCATAGAACTGGGCTGTTGAGGCCACCACCAACACCACCTCCGTGTCATGGACTAACCATGACAGCTTGCACCTTTGACACTGAACATGGCATGTTGTCGAAATGCTGCCTCTGGGACCTGCATAGAGCCACAACTGCCCACCACCAAAATGGATTAGGCTGAGTCCCGGCTGCTTCACCTATTCGATTGTCCCACCCAAGGTCAAGACTTGATGCCATTGGCAGATCGAAGTTTTGTGCCCAAACTCTGACTGCAAGGATGCATACCCAAAACCGTTTCTGCACCCTCTTTCCCTCACTGCTTTAGTGACTTAAAGTAAAAAACGATTTCGCAATCTCTCTGAGAGCAATAAATTCAGTTATGTAGACAGAAACACATAAAGCTACCCTCCCGCCCCTTTTAACTTGTGTGTTTCTTAATTGAAGCACATTCTAAGAAGCACAGGATTGAAAAGTAATGAGGCTGTACATTTACTTCCAAAGAAGGTGAGACAGGCCCAGATGAAGAACAACGTAAATGAAAGAAAAATGCTAAGGAAAAGGGTGATGGGGGAGGGGGAAGGAGGTGGTCAACAGGCAAGTCTTCTGCACAGCCCTTCCAGCGTATGTTCTCCTACCTGTGCCAAGGCAATGGAATGTGCACCCAGACATGGACATGCTCCAAGAAAACAATCTCAACTACACAAAATTCAGACATGAAACATAGCAAGTGGAAGGATAATTTTCAAGGCACAGGTCTGCTTAATGGCTTTGTATGGTTGACTTTGTGGATGGTGGATTTCTTTGAGAATCTGATGAAAGCTAGAGACCTCACCAGAAAAGAGAGCATGCTCAAATATCTTTGCAACTTCAGAGGTACCGGGGACCACCCTGGAGTCTGTGGATCCTGGTTCTTAAAAGTGCTGTCTAATGCGGTTTTCTAGAGCCATTGAACAGGGGTCAGGGGAGAGGAAAGCGTGCTATGCTGTGTAGACCAGGAGAGGAAAGGGGTGAGTCCTTCTCAAAGTGTTGTCCATGAGCCATATCCACCAGAATTACTCAGGGCACCAATTACAATGCAAATTTCCAAGCCCAGAAACAGAATGAGTAAATCAGGAAGGAGTGGGGATTGAGAATCTACATTTTTAGCAAGCTCCTCAGCTAGTTCTTATGCACCTAAAATTTTAGAACCACTACTTTAGGAGATGTCATAAAGCCAGAATGAAAGAAAGCACAATAAAAATGAGGCTAGAAAAAAAAAGATAAATAACAATAAAAAACAATATAAATATAAAAAACAATATAACAATAAAAAACAATATATATAAAAAAAGATAAATAACAATATAAATATATTATATATATTTATATTGTTATTTATCTTTATTTATTTATTTATTTTATATATATAATATTTTTATATATTTATATATAATATAAATAAATTTTATTTATATTATATATAAATATACATATAATATATAATATATATTATATATAAAAATATAAATATAAAAAACAATATATATAAAAGACAAATAACAATAAAAAACAATATAAATATAAAAAACAATATAAATATAAAAAACAATAAAATAATTATTATTCCAATGCAAAATTTGTGAAATTTGGATGTGAGTATAAATGGCAACATAAATGGATTAGGAAAGAGCTGGCTGGGATCTGGAGGGTAATGTAAATGACTTCGGGAACGGAAATCTGATAGGTCTCAAGAAAAGCTGATTGCAATGGAGCTACTGGAGTTATGAGCTGAGCAGCGGGCTTGGGGATAGAATTACCTTGCTAAAAGCTGTTCAAGGAAAAGTTATTCTGACACTTACTAAAGCACTCTAAGGCCACGTTTATTCAGGGACTACTATTGTGATATGTATAGGGACCGCTGCAATGGGGCTTTGCTCTGGAAAAGAGAGATTGGACTCAACTCCAAATACAACTAGGAAAAGTTGGGGATTTATAGCCAAGAAGCAGAATGTGGGTGGGATGGGGGTGAAATGTGGGTAGAAAATTATTAAATGACTAGTGTAATTCTTTGCTCAAGTGACCTAACAGGATTCTTTAAGAAAGATTTTATTCATTTATTTATGTATTTGAGAGAAAGAGCAGGAGCAGGATGGCAGGAGAGGCAGGGAGGGAGGGGCAGAGAGAGAGGGAGAAGCAGACTCCCGGCTGAGCAGGGAGCCCTAAGCAAGGCTCGCACACAGGACCCTGAGATCATGACCTGAGCTGAAGGCAGAGGCTTAGCTGACTGAGCCACTTAGACACCCCTAAACAGGATTCTTGCTGAAGGCAGATAAGGGGGCTGGTGGGAAATGAGGAAGGTGATCAGATATCAAAGATGTGGATGATGGCTAAACCATCTCGACGGGATTTTTGCTAAAATTGGTCAAGTAAATGGAAGTGCAAAAGTCAAGACCTATTTAGGAAGAGGATTCAGAGAAGACTAAAATTTGGTCCAGAGACTCAAAGCAAAGAAGTACCTTTTGTAACCAGGCCAATGGCAGCAGGTGACTGTCACCCTACAGCTACAAAGCAATGGTAGAAGAGTGACTAGACCCTGGTGTGAACTTTGTGCCCAAACCCAATGCAGAAAAATCAATAAAAGTCATGCCTTTCGTTCTCCTTTCAAGGTATCTGCAGTCACAGGAATTAGAATCAGAAATACAACACAAAATGTTCCATGAGGTAATACAACGGAAGATGGAATATATACCCCCCACATTGGCATTCCTGATTTCTGTCTTCCTCTAAACAGCTACCAAAGTAGCCAGAGATTACTGGCTTTTGTGTAAAATATTTTTTAAAAATGTATCTTCTGGGCCCCTGGGTGGCTCAGTGGGTTAAAGCCTCTGCCTTTGGCTCAGGTCACGATCCCAGGGTCCTGGGATCGAGCCTTGCATTGGGCTCTCTGCTCAGCGGGGAGCCTGCTTCCCTTCCTCTCTCTCTGCCTGCCTCTCTGCCTACTTGTGATCTCTGTCTGTCAAATAAATAAATAAATAAAATCTTTAATAAAAAATGTATCTTCCTATCATAAAATAAAAAATATTTATTATTCAAAAATCACAGGTTGCCTGGGTGGCTCAGTCAGTTAAGCATCTGCCTTTCACTCAGGTCATGATCCCAGGGTTCTGGGATAGAGTCCGGCATTGGGCCGCATTCTCAGCAGGGAGCCTGCTTCTCCCTTTACCTGTGGCTCCCTCTGCTTGTGCTCTCTCTCTCTCTGACAAATAAGGAAATAAAATCTTTTTTTTTTAAATACAAGCAAATAAATAATTTAAAAAATAGAAATCACAAAATACAGCTAAATAAAAGAAAAAAAACTGAACTTCTACCCCTGGGGCAAATAACACATTATATGTTAATTTATAAATAAATAAATAAATAATCCCCCCTTTAAAAAAGAAAAAAGAAAAAAACTGAACATCCCTAATCCCACTATCCAGTGATGTCCATATCTAGGTACATGTTATTCAGTATTCAATATATTCATTATACATGTATATATGTATGCATAGTCTCAATAAGCATTCACAAGGTCATACTGAATATACCACTTTGTCACACTTTTCCCTTTCATTTATCATGAGTAGTTTCCTTATCTACAACCTCATTTCAGTGTTTCTAAAATATACTTTCTATCTTATATAATTACTAAAATTTATTTTTCTAATTTCTGCCTTGTTGGACCTTTTCACTGTTTTCAACTTTTCACTATTAAAGATAACTTCACTTCTACCTCAGTCGGTAAATCTTTACTCCTCTTCACACGAATTGTCTGGGGGTTTAATTGCTCAACCAACAAGGACACATGTTTTCAAAATTTTGCCAAGAGAGATCATTCTAGAACACAAATCTCACCTTGTCTTTTCCCTACTTTAAGCCCTTTTAGGATCCCCACTGCTACCGAATAAAGGCTCTTTAATATCGGATATCCAGCTCTCCCTGCCCTGGATTCTTCCACCCCTCTCTTTCTCCTCTCAGGTCACTCCCTGACTTCCATACTATGTAGATGCAGTAACCCCAAACTGCTTGATGCTTCTGGAATATGTCACACTGTTTCTTTCTGTCTGGAGAGCCCTTCTCTTTCTCTTTTGCCCAACATCCTTCTTTAACCTTTAAGAAACAGCTCAGGTGTATTACCTTCATCAGGAAGTCTTGCTCTCCTCCGTCAACCTTCACCAGGTGCCCAGATTGATTTAGGGATCCCATGCCTGTTCCCCAAATACATTTGCTATGTGCAATATACTACATTAGATTTATTTGTCTAGCTCTCTATACACATCCACCACCCCCCACCCCACTGCCGCCACCACCACACACAGAAATTCAGCATACTCCTACCCTTGCCCAGACTGTTGGCCCCCATGCCCACAATAGATATTCAGTAACTGCTGAATAAATAGATGGGTTAGCCATCCAGTAAAAGAAAATATGTTTTCTCGCAAATTTACATTGTTCCTTTTTGTAATATAGCAACGGTAACGCAAATAAAAACGAGATTTTAACTTTGGTTTTCCACCGTGTCCATTAGTACATCAGGCAAATATTGATCGAACAAAATAACTTTCCATCACTAGGGCTCTTTCCTAGTCTATATTGATTTATCATAGTAGAATTTAGCCTGTGTCCCAGAGGCATTGCTGATAAGGAGGCTGAGATCTCTTCATTAGAACAACAAGCGGACAGGTTCAGACTTGCTGATGGGTGATTTGGAGAAATAACATGCTGGAAAATAACTGAATGAATCATATTTAGCACTTATTAAAAGAACTAAAATCAGAAACTGAAATAAACCAAGATGCGTGCCCATTTCCTGTCGTGAAGGTTACAAGGGAAACCTCAAGGGTTTTAAAGATTTTATTTATTTATTTGTCAGAAAGAGAGAGAGTGAGCACAGGCAGAGACAGAGAGAGAAGCAGGCTCCCTGCCGAGCAAGGAGCCCGATGTGGGACTCGATCCCAGGACGCTGGGATCATGACCTGAGCCGAAGGCAGCCGCTTAACCAACTGAGCCACCCAGGCATCCCAAGGGTTTTAATGTCCCCATCCATGTTAACCCAAGAACTTGTCAGAAAGTTTGAGAAAACAAGGATTCATTTATCAGGTTACAGAAGAAAATACATTCATCTTTGTTTTCCCCCTAAAATCCAGTAGGAGTCAGGGTTCAACAATACTGCAGTCGAATTGATTTGCACAAGTAAGATGCTAAAATATCAAGCCCCAGGGGTCAAAAGTCAAGTAATTGGAAAAACAGAAAACTTCCAGCCTGTCTCAGGGCAAGTGAAGAAAGGGAGATCCCCAGAGACTTCCTCTTAGAGATGAATTAGAGTGGCCATCAGGGGACAGTCACAGGACTGCATAAGAACTAATACTTGCAGGACACGTAGACCATAAGCCCATGCTTGCCACATGATATGCTCCATACAAGATGTTAGCAAAATAAATAAAATTAATTGCTTGATATATTTATTCATTTAGAACACATCTATTTGTTTTTATTTTCTTCTCGCTCATTTTTTTAAATATTGAAGTCTAGTTGACAGGACTCACTGTGTCAGTCGCTGACTGGGAAATCCTGGTTGACTGATCAGCTAAAGGTTTCCTAAGTT
The DNA here is from genome assembly GCA_004024625.1 of Mellivora capensis. Lineage (NCBI taxonomy): Eukaryota > Metazoa > Chordata > Mammalia > Carnivora > Mustelidae > Mellivora > Mellivora capensis. The sequence continues at coordinate 35,316 of PISX010008686.1, read as the reverse complement.
TGTTCAATCTAGGCAAAAATAAGGAGGTGAAAACATGTATCAGTAGTTGGACTTTCTTTTCTACATCAGAAAGGCACACTGGCTGGCTTCGAACCCTGGCTGTAGCCAAACACTAGCCTGTGTGACCTTGGGCAAGATACCTAAATCACCCTAATTCTCAGTTTCCTAATTTATGAAAAGGGGACACTAGAAACAAATTAGTTGTTGTGAAGAAGGGGACACTAGAAGCAAATTAGTTGTTAAACAAGGAAATCAGTATAACTCACTAATATATGACTGATACATAACAGTATTACTACACTGATACATAACTTAAACAAGAAAATCAGGATAAAGCACTTAGCATTCTATTTTCCAGAACTCATAAGAACTGTTGGCTAGTTGTCTATTATTATTGATGTTAATCGTTGCTGTTGTTGTTACTCTTCATTTGACCATACTTCTGATTAGCCTTTAGGAATCATTGATCTACATTTGAGACCTAAAAGAAAATAGAAAACTTTCTGTTTCTTTCTTTTTTCTTTTTTAAATATTTTATTTGTTTGAGAGAGAGAGAGTGAGAGCAGAGAGAAGGGGCAGAGGAACAAGCAGACTCCCCACTGAGCACAGAGCCTGACCAGACCTGGGGCTCAATCCCAGGACCCTAAGTTCATGATGTGAGCCAAAGTCAGACGTTTAACCAACTAAGTCAGGCACCCCTGACTTTCTGTTTCTCATGTCAATTCCCTCTTGGTAAAAAAAAAAATTTTAAGAGCATTTTCTTACAATTATGAAATGTATTACACTTTGGAAAAGTGCATAAAACATAAAATGTGTTCTTTTACCAGTGATCCTTATTCACTCACACCTTCTTCTTTGATGGTAATCATTGCCTTTTTCCTCCTATAATGTTAACACCTAAGCCTCCCCCCTAAGCAATATAGATATTTTCTGCCTATTTTTGGACTTCAAAGAAATGAAATTATGGTTGCCAGCTTCCAAGATGGCCCCCAATGATGCAGGTCTCCTGATGGTCTCTTCCTACATTGACTCAGGGCTGGTCTGTGTGATAAACTTCTAAGCCTGTCATAAAAGTTTACTGTGGTTTCTGCCTAGCTCTCAGATTGTTCACTCTGAGGGGAGCATGAGGAGATTCAAGTGGTCCTTTGAAGAGACCCTCGTGGGCAGGAACTGAGGCCTCCCACCAGCAGCCAGCACCAACTTGCCAGCCTTGAGATTGAGCCACCTCAGAAGTGGATCCCCAGCTCATTCAAGCCCTCAGATGACCGTACCCCAAAGAGGCGTTTGACTACAACCTTCACCTCAAGAGCAACCCTGAGGCAGAATTGCTCCAAGCCACTCCCAGATATATGACTCGCAGAAACCATGAGCAATAATAAGGGATTTCTGTTGTGTTAAACCAAGAAGCTTTGGAGTAATTTGTCATACAGCAAGAGATAACCAGAAATTATACTGTATGTGTTCTTTTGTATCTTGATTCCTTTACTCAATATTTTTAAAAGATTCATCCATGATACTGAATGTAGTTTATTTGTTTCCATTACTGTACAGAATTCCATTGTATGGATGCATTTTGATTTGATGTTTGTGAATATTTCTGTCTGTGGGGGAAATTCTGAACCTGTAGAGCTAGAGAAAGGGTACTTTTTTTTTTAAGATTTTATTTATTTATTTCACAGAGAGAGAGAGAGATCACAAGTAGGCAGGCAGAGGGGCAGGGGGGAAGCAGGCTCCCTGCCGAGCAGAGAGCCCGATGCGGGGCTCGATCCCAGGGCTCTGAGATCATGACCTGAGCCGAAGGTAGAGGCTCAACCCACTGAGCCACCCAGGCACCCCAAGGAAGGGTACTTTTTGATGTGGGGGTGGATCTCTGCAGATTCAGGAGGGAAGAATAAATAGCACTGACCTGTCAAAGTCTTAGAAAGATCCATACTTCTCTTCACTGTCAAAAAAGTCAGCTGGAGGCCACCTGGGTGGCTCAGTTGGTTAAGCCTCTGACTTCAGCTCAGGTCATGATCCCAGGGTCCTGGGATCAAGTCCCACATCAGGTCCCTTGCTCAGCCCCTTGCTCTGCTTCTCCCTCTACCTTCTGCTCCCTGCTGTGCTCTGACTCTCTCTCTCTCAAATAAATAAATAAAATCTTTAAAAATTTTTTAAATAAAAAAGAGAATATTCACTGGCTCCATCCACCTTCGGTGAAGCAGTGTTTGCTCAAAAAAAAAAAAAAGTCAGTTGGCATCCTAAGTGACAACCTTAGTGTCGCTCATATTGCCTCAAGTAGTCACTGGATCTTTCTGCTTCTCGAATAAACATGAGAAGAGAGGATGAGATGGAGACACACACTCTCTCTCAGGACGCTCTCTGACCAGTAATTAAACCAAAGCAAACATGCTAGCTGCGGAACTCAGAAAGTCATGTTTTCTTAACACTGAAGCTGTTTGGTCAAGCAGGAATCCCGGGCACTTGCACTCTCCAGCCAGCAGGACGGCTCAGCTGCTCACCCTCTGCCACTGTTTCAGTAGGACCCGCAGGTTAACTAAGAAATTGGGATGGCGTGACAGGTACCTGATGAAAAACTAAGACTAAGAATTACATTTCTCGAATTCTCTACTACAGAAATACTCTCACGTAGGTGCAAAGATGGAGATACAAGAATTTTCATTGCAATATTTTTCATTACACTGAAAAACTGGATCCAGGGCTGTAGATAAATTATGTTGTATCCTTACAGTTGAATTCTATGTAAGTGTTAAAAACACTATAGAAGTGTTAAAAAAAAAAAAAGATGAGACTGAGCTCAATGACCAGACATAAATGCACAAAATAAGCTTACATGGGAAAGAGAAGCACATCACAAACCATATATTTCAATTCTCTTTTCATTTAAGAAACAAAATGTGTGTAATGTTGTGCATAGATTAAATCATTAATAGCTGTGATAGGGGCTAAGGAATTACAAAGAAATTTCACTTTCAAAATCACACGTTCTTGTAACATTTTATTTTGTTACAACATATACATATTACTTCTGAAAGGGGGAGAGAAATGGTAAATTTTTAATATGCAATTTGCATCAGTAGTAAGAACAGAAAGATTATGATAAGAAAGAGTGATAAATGACAGATTTAACCCTTTGGGTTCTCCTTAATGCCTGACCTAGAACCTTCTTTTATCTATTCTTCCCAATGGAAGTAGCTTAGTTAGTTAAGCATCTGACTGTTGATTTCAGCTCAGGTCATGATCTCAAAGTTGTGAGATCAAGCCCCACATCAATCTCCATACTGGGTATGGAGCCTGCTTGAGATTCTTTCTCTCCCTCTCCCACTGCCCCTCCCCTCTTCCACTGTGAGCTCTTTCCCTCTCTCTAAAACAAAAACAAAAACAAAAACAAAAACAAAAACAAAAACAAAAACAGAAGAAGGAAGCAAGCAAGCAAACCACACAGCAAAAAAAAGTCTGAGCCATAAGTGACTAAAGTATGTATTTCCTTTATCACACCTTACTATCTTTAAAATTTCACAAATAATTTGTGTTCATTTTAGGAGGATACAAAAATAACATAGCAAGCAAAAAGAAAAAAATTACCTGTCATTGATCCACTAGAGAGAAATGTTTTTAGTATTTTTCTGACAACTGTCCAAATTTATTTCAAATGCTATTAGACAGACACACACAGACACACACATACACACACAATTTTCTTTTCAAAGTAAAGGATAATAAATACTCTGCATTGTTTTGCATCCCATTTTTCTTTACATATTATATTTGAAACAACCTTTCATATGAAAACCATACTCATATCGTAATGATTAAAACTACACAGTGTTTCATTACATCAAGAGTATATGAAATAGTTACGAAATGTCTCTGGATTTATATGTAAACTTTTACTGGGTTTGCAAATATCCAAAACACTGAGGTTGCATGCAAAATATATGTACATTTTTCTGGAAAGAGAGTTCATATCTCTACTCGGATGTTCTGAGGATTCCATAGTTAAGGAAGAAGAAAAAAAGAGTTGAGTCATGGGCTGATACACCTGAGGAAGAGATGGCGTGACTTATCTAACCAACCTCTTCTCCATCATTTTGTCTGTTTCCAGCTTTCGCTATTATAAACAGTGCCACAGGTAAATTTAGGAATTTTCAATTTTGCTGTTTGGGAAAACAAGAAAGGCACGAAGTGTTGTGCTATCATTGAGACTCCATATGTTGAAAACCAGAATTATGTGCTGCAGTTCAATCATCCATCCAGAAGGCACTTTCTTGGTCATCAAAGAAGAGATCAGAAACCCTGAGACGCTGACACCATCAGCTCAGTTAAGTAACGCCCAGCACTGGCTGCCAAACCCAGGACCCTGATAGGCAAAAGACAGCAGAAAATTGGGGAAATGCATAATAAAAACTAAGAAAAATAAGGACATGGTGAGGAAAAAGGAAGAAATTCATGCAGTGAACATCTGTTTTTTATTGTGTCTGCCTTCCTCCTTCTTTACTTCTCCTAAGAGCTCCTCCCTTTGCACTTGGGTATCTGCCCAACCTCCATCACAAGTGGGTTCAGTAGAACTATCAATCAACAGTACCCAGCTCCCTCCAGTCAGTGGAATGAACTGCTAGAACTATATGCTTCTCTCTCCCAGAAAGCTGAGTCTTCTATAGAGAAACCCTAGGAGGGAAGGTTGTTGGACCTGAGTCATCTAAAGGTAGAAACCTTTGAAACCAGTCCATGAGCTCCTGCTACAGAGATCCCCCAAGAACCCCTCATTTCTGCCCCACCCCAGACATGATTTTTTTCCACTCTTCCCTCTGGTCTCTGAGCTGTACAATATTCTTCCAATTGATTCTTTCTTCTTGCTTTAGTTAGTGAAAGTCCGTGTCTGCTGTTTACAGCAACAATACCACAAGTCCTAATAGAGTTAGAATTAGGCCCATAGTTCCAGTGAGAACATAAGGCACACCACTTGGTTTCTGTTGTTGCTGAAAAAAAGACAAAAACATGCAGCATCAGTAATGTCAAGATATTTGGCTAAGGTCTCAAAACTGTTAGTGGTAGAGGCAGGACCAAATATAGATCTTTCCTTAGGCTGCATGCAAAATATGTACACAGTATGCATATGTATATGTTGTAACGAAATAAAACATTACAACTGAGGTGTTCAACAAATGATCCCTGTTAATGTTTTTTATTTAATTTAATTTATTTATTTATTTGACAGAGAGAGACAGCAAGAGAGGGAACATAAGCAGGGGGAGTGGGAGAGCGAGAAGCAGGTTTCCCGCTGAGCAGGGAGCCCGATGCGGGGCTCAATCCCAGGACCCTTGGGATCATGACCCAAGCCAAAGGTAGATGCTTAATGACTGAGCCACCCAGGTGCCCCAATCCTTGTTAATGTTCTGTAGTAGTAGTAGTGATAGTTGTTGTTTTCTGATTTAAAAACAGGGAGAGGTGTCCAAGAAACCTTATTTACTTTATTTTTTTTTAAGATTTCATTTATTTGACAGAGATCACAAGCAGGCAGAGAGGCAGGCAGAGAGAGAGAGGATGAAGCAGGCTCCCTGCCGAGCAGAGAGCCCGATGCGGGGCTCCATCCCAGGACCCTGGGATCAGGACCCGAGCCGAAGGCAGAGGCTTAACCCCTGAGCCACCCAGGTGCCCCCCTTATTTACTTTAAATAAAAAAGCAAGTTGCAAAAAATGATCTCGAAGAGGGCTGTCCACTCCACCTTAAGAGTTGTTATCTCTGGCAAGAGAAAATAAATGCGCAAATTTTTTTTTATGTTCCCATATTACTTGAATTTTTTGCGGTTTAAATATATCATTTTTTTGATTCAAAAATGATCATTTGTGGAAAGAGAAAAAGGGAAAAGAAAAAAGATAAATGATATAAAGATAAGAAGGAAGGGAGTAAAAAGAAGGAAACGGAAAAAGGGAAGAGGAGGCAGAAGGGTCATAACACTCCCTGGTGACATTCTGCCATAGACTTGTTATTATAGTGATCATTAGGGCTGTTCACCAGCATTCCATTTTCCTCCTTCCAGACACATGGTAAGATTGAACTTATAACTGTTCATGAGTTATAACTGTTTGAAGTTATAACTGTCCATGAGTCTTGAGTCTTTTACCAACAAAACGTGAATGGAAGCAATGTATGCCACATCCAGGCAGAAGCCTCTAAAAGTCAGTGTGTGCCAGCAATCACACTACAGGTAATTATCCAACAAATACAAAAATACTCATTCAAAGGGATACATGCATCCCAATGTTTATAGAAACATTGTCAACAATAGCCAAACTATGGAAACAGCCCAAGGGTCCAGCAAATGATGAATGGATAAAAAAGATGTGGAATATCATTTAGCCATAAAAATGAACCATGAAATATTACTCAGCCATGAAAAAGAACAAAATCTTCCATTTGAAACAACATAGATGGAGCTAGAGAGTATTATGGTAAGGGAAATAAGTCAGTCAGAAAAAGACAAATACCATATGATTTCACTCAGATGTGGAATTTAAGGAACAAAACAAAGGAGCAAATGGAAAAAAAAAAGAGAGAGAGATAGAAACCAAGAAAAAAACTCTTAACTATAGAGAACAAACTGATGGTTACAGAGGGGAGAGTCTTGGGGGGATGTGTTAAACAGGTGTTGGGGATTAAGGTGTGTTCTTTTATTGAACCCTGGGTGATATATGGAAGTGTTGAATCACTATATTGTACAACTGAGACTAAAATCACACTGTATGTTAAATAACAGGGATTTAAATAAAACCTTTAAAAAAATAAGTCAATGTGTGATGTCACATTCCCTTCACTTGCCTACAGCAATAACTAATGGTAAAGACCCCTTATGCCCTGGGTTCCTGAGTGAAGATAGTAGGAACAGAGTCTCTGACAACCCATGATGGACATAGAGCATAAGTGAGAAATAAACATTTATTTAAGCCACAGAGATATAGGGATATTTATTTTGTTATAACCTCAGCATATCAAGTCTATCACAGGGTATATCTATCCCACGATATCCCTATGGACTGAATATTCATGCCCCTCATCCAGAAATTCCTATGTGGGTGCCCTAAATTTATGGATGTATCTCTAGAGATGGGGCCTTTGGAAGGTAATTAGGTTTAAATGAGTCTATGAGGTTGGGGATAACAGTAGGACGAGTGCCGTTATGAGAAGAGACATCATCTCTCTCTACCATGTAAAGACCTAGGAAGAAGGCAACCTAGTAAGAAGCTAGGAAGAGAATCCTCATCAGAATGCAACCATGCTGGCTCCCAACCTTGGACTCCTCAAGCTCCAGAACCATGAGAAATAAATTGCTGTTGTTTAAGCTACCCAGTGTATGGTATTTTTTTAATGTCAGCCTGAGTGAACTAATACAATTTCCTAGAGAAAGTCAATGTTGAGTCAGTTTCATCCCAAGAGCCCAGAACTCTCTCTCTAGCATTGCTCATGCTACTCTCTCTTTCACACCAGGTACCACCTCCACCCCATTTTTTGAGCCTGTACAATTCTATGAGAAGTTGCTGAATATTTAATGATGCTACAGCTATGGTTTTCACTTTCTTCTGCATGCAACTGGACTTTATTCTCTCTGAGAAGTCTTGTTAGACTATCCCATCCACCCACATACCAGTTGAACCTAGATCTCCTTCATAAGAGGTATGATCCCCCCCCCCCAGGGCTTGTCACTTTGCACATTGTTCTTGGTTTTGTTTGTTTAATGGAGGAGTAGTTGTTTAAATATTTTTGGGGGGATAATGGCAGATTTGCAGAAAAGTTGCAAGGGTAGTACAAAGGGTTTCTATATCTCATTCACCCAGCTTCTCCTTATGTTAACATAGCTGGGGTACATTTGTCGAAACTAAGAAATTAACACTGGTACAATACTCTTAATTAAACCATAGATTTTATTCAGATTTCGGCCATTTTCCTACTTATGTCTTTTTTGTGGTTCAGGATCTAATCCAGGATATCTCATGACTTTTATTCACCAAGTGTCCTTAATCTCCTAAGGTCTATAACAATTACTCAGTCTTGTTTCCTTTTTTTTTTTTTAATAAGCTTTAGACTTCTGGAGAGTACTGGTCAGGTATTTTGTAGACTGTCCTTCAGTTTGGATTTGTCTGCTATTTTCTCATAACAAGTCTGGGATTACAGGTTTGAGGGAAGAATACCACAGGATGAGATAAACTGCTCATTACATCTTATCAGGAGTATGGAATATCAACATGACTTACACTGGCAATGTTAACCTTGATTACTTGGTTAAGCTGATATCTGCCATATTTCTCTACTTTATGGTTACTACTTTTCCCTTTCCATATTTTTGTCTTTGGAAGAGTCACTAAATCCAGTATGCACTCAAGAAGAGGAGAATTAAGCTCCACCGCCATCTTGGTTGCTCTCTCTCTCTTTCTCTCAGCTGTGGGGAAAGTCAGCTGCCATGTCATGTAAGCAAAACAATGGAGAAAGTCATATGGCAAGGAACAGAACTCTCCTGCCAGCAGCCACATGAGTGACTTTGCAAGTGCATTCTCTAGCTCCAACCAACACTGATGAGAGAACACTGATGAGAGACTCTGAGCCATAAATACCCAGCTAAGCTGGTCCCAGATTTCTGATACTCAGAAACTGTGTAAGCTAATAAATGGTGGTTTTTAACTGCTATTTTGGGGGCAATTTGTGGTACAATAGGCAATGAATTCACTAGGCAATACTTTAACTTCTTTGTCTTTTCTCTCTTTGCATGTAATTCTTCTTGAATTTCATGCGCTTGGGTGAAATGACTACTTACATCTTCCTATGTAAATCTTCAAGACACCAGAACAGCATTCTCTCTGTGGTAAATTCTGGGGATAAAGAAACTGGCCCCAAATGAGTCATGCAATTGACCACGCAGGTCCAATAATTGTGGATGAAGTTAAGTTGTATAAACATGGCTACCTGGGGCCCAGTCCTCTGTGTATATGGAGAGAGTCAATCCTCAGAGGAAGTGAGGTATTTAATATGGGCCTGACAAACACCCCACCGGTATCCAGCTCTACATGCCTGATACACTGAAAGGAGTGAAAAGTGAGACAGGAGTTTTCCACTGGATCCCATATTCAGGAACTGATGGTAAAATGGGAAATATGCCAAGTTGGAGGACCTCCTCAGTGTCTTCATTTACAACCATATGGCAGAAAGGCTAATATTTTCATAAATGAGGGATAACCTCATAGACAAATATGTGAAATGCCACAAATTATGTTACAAACAATGGAGTTCATGACTATGTAGTCCCAGTCTCCATTGACATCCAGGGATATTTTCAGCCCCAAATCTGGTAAGTCTCTGGTGTGTTTCTTGGTAAGGTGATAAGTTCTTGCAGAGATTGGTTTTAAAATAAATACACTGTGGGTGAACTCCTTGAGGCGAAACATGAACAAAAGAACAAGCGTCAGGATGAATTCATACTAAGCTCAGAAGGAGTTGCCTGAGGATTTCCAGATGTTGAAGAAGTCTAGCCCACTTTTCTGGCTGGTGTCCAGCAGTAGCAGGATATTAATGGCCAGTCTTGTTGGAATCTACCTCTCTGCCATGAGGCAATGGAAATGACAAAACCTGTGTAACCAGCCACACTTTCCAAGTGGGTTCAACTTCTGACACTGCATAGATGAAGAAAATCAGCTTTTACAATGTAAGAACGGCCTAGGATTTTCAATTGCTTTGATAATTTAACCAAAAGGCAATTAAAACACATGCATACACACACATATACATATATATATATATATATATATATATATATATATATATGCACACATATATCAGAGTGGCTGGGAAGGTAATAAAGCAAGCAGCACACAAAATATTATCCAAAATTCAGAATCCATCCTCACCAGAGGTCATGGGCAAACATTTATTTCAATTCTAAATAAAATATCCTTGAGATTAAGGATGCAAGACACATCCTTTTCAAGTGCAACGTTATCTAGTTCAGTTCACAGCTAGCCTCCTGTTAATCATTCCCTCCAGATCTGGGAGAGGGCTGATCACATTGATAATCAAGATTTGCTAAAACAAAACCCCTAAAAAAATCTTCTGAGTCATCAGGTTGTAGCTGGAAAACATTAGACATGAGCTGCAGAGTTCTATGAGTTTAAAAATATCCTTTTTACTTTTAAGCCTATTCTCCTAAATTTGACTATGGAATTTCAGTGCTTCTCCTTGCTCTTTCCTTTGAGAGAGAATCACACCCTAAACAGAGGCAATCGTACATGTCCACCTCAAGAATGGACCACCTACAGAGAAGAGACACCCTGGAGAGGCCACGATGACACCAAGCAGCTTATATGGTTTGGTCCTTGCTGGTCAGTGCCCTTTTGCTCTGGGCTCCATTCCCTAGGGAACTGCATTCCTCAGGTTCTGTGGCTCTCTGCCTTCCAGGTGGTTTGGCCAATGGAAGGCACCGGTACAAGACTGAAGGACAGGAGGAGGAAAGAACAAGAATACTTCTCCCCTCTCTTTTTCATGGGGGTGCTGGTGATATGGCCGTATTTCCTTTGTAGCTTCCTTTCTTTTTTTTTTTTTAAAGATTTTATTTATTTATTTGTCAGACAGAGAGCGAGCACAGGCAGGCAGAGTAGTAGGCAGAGGCCGAGGGAGAAGCAGGCTCCCTGCTGAGCAAGGAGCCGGATGTGGGACTCAATCCCAGGACCCTGGGATCATGACCTGAGCCGAAGGCAGCGGCTTAACCGACTGAGCCACCCAGGCATCCCTGTAGCTTCCTTTCTGCAGGAAAGCCCTCTCTACCTGATACTAGTTGCCACCTGTCAGCCTATTATCACTCCAGCTTCCCGCATATGACCCCACACCCTGGGCTTGGTAACTTAAATCCTTTCTCTCTCCAGTCCTAGACCTGGTACTAGCTTCCGACCATTGCTAACCTCACATCTCTTGTTTCACTTTTTAGCTCTTCCAGGGGCTGTGTAACCAATTCCCTATATTGAATCCTCTCTGTTTGGAATACCCAGAGCAATTACAGTTTCCTCTCTGGACCTTAAATGATATTGGGACACAAAACCAAGACACGTGACTTTTTTCAAAAGTCAAAAGTAACAAAATTATATGATTAACCAAGTATATTGGCTAGCCTAATACATGTTCAAAAAAAAGCAAAAATTACAGAAGCCCAGAAATTGAGCTTTCCTGGGTTTCATCATGGTTCCTAGTATGACCTTGCTTCTACATCTTGGCCTTTCGGCTTCAGTTTCTTTAAGTAATGGACTTTTCCTCTGAGTATTAATAAGTCCCATTTCTGAGGACTTACTCACATCATTCTTGGCATAGGGTGCTGGTTAGTCTGCTCACTGGTTTCCCTTCCTTCTAGCCCAATCAGCCATGGCCCCAAAAGGACTGAACACCACAATAATGATAGTTGACTTTACTGAGCATTAACTCTGTGATCAGGAATTTTTAATCCATTTTCTCATTTATTTTTCAAGACAACATCATAAGTTAGACTACTTAGGAATTTAAGGAATTTAAGGAATTAAGGAACTTAGGAATTTAAGGCTTAGAAATTAAATAATCTGTCTTCAAACATGGTTTCCTACTGCTGCATCTTCCATGAAGATTGCACTTGCAGTGGCCCCTTTCCTTCTAGAAGGCCCAGGAATCAAAGGTTCTAGTAGATACTGAGGACAGCAGAAAATTTGGGGGTTTGTTTTTGTTTTTAATTGCACCTGTTCAAAGTAAGGACCTCTAGGGTTTTGAATGAGTCAGTAAAAAGCAAAATTGATCTCACAGTCCACAACACACACACACGTACTTACACAGGTGTATGCCTCAAAATGACTCTCCTGTTGGAAGACAGAAAATGCAAACCTGCATCTCTACCCGGTAATCTGTCCTGGAGAATGAAAGATAGAAATAAGAATTTTAAAACTACTGCCCAATGAGCACAGGAGTCTCTTATCAATGCCAGCTGTGCAGAGCCACAAGCAGTCCAGGGAAGCAGATCAAGAAGGAGGAAGCCACATGGCCAGGCTATCACTGGCAAGAGCCCTTCCAGCACCTTGGAGCAGAAATTCTCTATAGAAGGATGGGGTCTCAGGTTGGAAAATAGAAAAATCCCACTTTCAAACTTGATGTGTGTCAAAACAAAACAACCCACCAAAAAAATGTGTCTTTTCTCCTTCTCGTAAACAGGATGTCTTATCAAAGAGTCAGGGGGCATTTGAGCACCTATTGTTTGGAATTTGAATGCAATCATGTGCCATTTCATATTATGAGGGGGAATTTTAAGAAAAAGTAGAAGGTGCATCTGAATCTGATTAATTTCAAAATTCAAGTTCATTCCCTTAATTTCCAAAATTCATGTTGTCATGAACAGAACTCTACTGAGAAATCTAGGCTTATCTTTAGCTCTGCAGCCTTGGCACGTTATTTGATCTCGGTTTATAAAATGGGATAATCGTGCCCACAAGCAGGGAACATGGTGCTTATATAGAGAGAAAAGTATTCATTTGTACTGGCATGTTCTAATATGGCTGTACCAAATGTTAAAAATTATAGATATTTATGCTGTGGTTAAACTGTATCCTTTGACCACATGCTTGATGACTATCCCCTACCTGCTACCCTAGCCATCCTGGCTCATTTCTTTTTTTTTTTTTTTTTTTAAGATTTTATTTATTTATTTGACAGAGAGAGATCACAAGTAGACAGAGAGGCAGGCAGAGAGGGAGAGAGGGAAGCAGGCTCCCTGCTGAGCAGAGAGCTCAATGCGGGACTCGATCCCAGGACCCTGAGATCATGACCTGAGCGGAAGGCAGCGGCTTAACCCACTGAGCCACCCAGGCGCCCATCCTGGCTCATTTCTTAGAAGCCCTTGGCCTGGATCTGGACCTCTCCACTAACCAGGGACCTGAAACCTGACCCTGTAGAAGACCCCACCCCTGAGACCCTGCTCTACTGCCGATGCCAATGTGGGTTCTGTTCTCAAGTATCAGCTTTGTAGGTTGGTTGTGCAGATGGAATGACGTCATGCAACCAGACACCCTTTTATAAGCCGTTAAACACTCTTTTACTGACCTAGACAAAAGCTGCTTCTTGGGTAACCTCACACATAAGAGTATTTGCTAAGTCAAAGAATAATTTGAATCTTCAACTCTGAGCCCAGTGACATCTATGAATAAGGCATTTTCCATTCTGTGAAGTCAAATAAGACAGAGTCCCTGCCTTTAAAAAGCTTCGCCCAGTCCAGAAACTAGTTTGGAGAGAGGTCATAGGAACTAATCCAGAAGAGTTCCCAATGACCAAAATGGGGCAATCTGAGCAATAAAATTCATAATGAGGTTATTGGATTATAGCTCAAAGAATAAAATAAAAATATTCATTTTATGGATGGGGAGAAGAAGCGCATCTTCCCTGCAGAGGAATTTCCAAATAATATATACTGATACTCCATCTCTCAGCTTTGGAGATTATTTTACTGGAGGGTCTTACGGTGGGCAGTGGTTATCTGGGAGCAGCTGAATATTCAGTCTTTCTCTCTCCCACCTGATCATGCATTTTCTAGGTAATATTTTGGTCCTCTTTCTAGAGGAATTCTCCATTATTTGTAATGGAGATCTTGGGGATGATGGAGAAGATGGCTTTTCCCAGAACCTACCCCTCACTGGTGTTTCCTATAACAGACACAGAGGAGACCAAGTCCTGCCCTCACCCCAAGATACACCTGACCATGAGCCCTATTTCACACTTTGAATCTCACATGCATGATGCAAAGATGGAAAAACCCCGGAGGCTGGAAGTTTGGTGATCTCTTGACCACACCTAAGCTATACGGTTCCTGCTGCCAAGCCTCTGAGATTTCCTTGTTTTCTGTTTTCGAAGCCCATTTTCCTAGCCTGCTTCCAATTCTGTAAGCCCCTGATATCCTTCCAATTGATTCCCTTTTTACTTAAGATAGCTGGTGCCCATGTCTGTTGCTTGCAACCAAGAGGCTGACAGATGAAGATGTTTTATTCATATTTACCTGCCCAGCTAGCACAGTTGTTTGCAAGCTTCTCTGTGTTCCACAATCCCTGGAAGTGCTTGCTAGAAATGCCCCACTCCCAGAGAGCTCATTCACCAGGTCTGAGGTGGCTCCTGGGAACTGCATTTGAGTAAGCTCTGTAAAGCACAATGCCATTACTTGCTGCTTTCTATTGTTATCTCTTGAGCCCTATCTAGGATCCACTGACCCGTGCTCTGTGCCTCATGCAGAGCCTGGCATATAATAGGATCTCAGGAAAATACTTTTAAGATTTTATTTATTTATTTGACAGAGATCACAAGTAGGCAGAGAGAGAGGAAGGGGAAGAAGGATCCCTGCTGAGCAGAGAGCCCAATGCAGGGCTCCATCCCAGGACCCTGAGATCATGACCTGAGCCAAAGGCAGAGGCTTTAACCCACTGAGCCACCCAGGCGCCCCAGGAAAATACTTTTAGACACAAGATTCATCTTCATTCCGACCAGTGTTCCCAAGGGAATGCAAAATTACCTCCACTTCTTTTACAAAGGCTGACCACCCCCCACCTAAATGGTAAATGGTGTAATCTCAGAATTCAAAGCCTACCAGACAGCATCCGTAAGATAATATGTAAATTCTAAGGTTTCTGGTAGTCACATTTAAAAAGGCAAAAGGAGGGGCGCCTGGGTGGCTCAGTGGGTTAAAGCCTCTGCCTTCAGCTCAGGTCATGATCCCGGGGTCCTGGGATCGAGCCCTGCATCCGGGCTCTCTGCTCAGCGGAGAGCCTGCTCCCCCCCCACCTCTGTCTGCCTCTCTGCCTACTTGTGATCTCTCTCTCTCTGCCAAATTTAAAAAAAAAGGCAAAAGGAAATGGGTGAGATTAATATTAATGATACATTTATTGAATCCAATATATCTAAAATATCATTTTAAGATGTAATCAATAGAAAACATTTATTAATGAGATATTTTATCCTTTTTTCCTGTACTACACTGTGTATTTTCTATTTGCAGCATATCTCAGCTCAGGTCAGCCACATAGCAAAGGCACAACAGCCTTGTCACAGGTGCTACCAATCAGACAGCACAGTCTATGCACAACATGCTTCCATTAGGGATGTATACAGTACATTAGGGCTCTGAATAATTGTCCTAGATCCTACTCTAAGAAGATCTGCTTAGCTTTCTTTACCTCAGAATTTCTTAAACCCATGTAAACACAGAACACACACACACACACACACACACACACACACACACCCTGGACCACATATTCAATCCCCACAGAATTAGACCCCTGAAAACTGGTTTAAAAAACATTTTTTTCGACAGATCCAAAAGCAAATAACTCCTTAGATGGCAACAGAATCAGTGGAATCTAGATAACATGGTGAGGTGGTCCAAAGGAGGGAGGTATGCATGAGGGCACATGTGTGTTATCTGAGAGTATGTGTGGGTGTGAGGGTTGTGTGGGAGAGTGTGCATACGTGCTGGAAATTGCCGAAGAATTTTTGAAAAGCAAATTGAAATGTGTTGTTTTTTTCCTCATGATCATCTCTAAGGTAAAGTATTATTTGATTTCATTATTTCCTCGTGAAAATTACATTCTTCAGATGACTACCTTAAATTTTTAATATATTTTTTCTTACCTCAAAAGATGAACCCAAGAACAACTGCTTGGTGAAAAGAAGAGTTGTGGCATGACTTTCTTCTGCTTTTGTAGCTGTGGAAAAATTAATATAGTTAAGGCTAATGGGGGACATTCCAAGAGTTACCCATTTGACAAAAATAGTAATTAAGAAGGCTATATTAAACTTCCTTGTATTTAATGGTTAGAATAATACAATATTATCCAGGACCTGGATTTCCGCCAAATGTTCCTTCTTATTTTTAGGCTTTAACCAAAAAAACCAAACCACTACCACTTCTCAGACAAATTCTGACTCTTCCCCAAATGTAGCATGTTATTAACTCAATTGTTTTTTTATTACAATAGAGTTAGGAATACACTCCAAACAAAACATGACGCAACTCCTCTCAGGGAAGGGAAAATCTTTGAGTTTCCAATGCACTGTATGTCCCTAGCTCAGTACTTACAATGGGAATGTGGCCCAGCAGGTCCCTGAGATGTTCATTAACTCTAATGGAAGGGATGTGGCCAAGGCGCATAATCGGTCTGTAGCTTTTCCAGTGTTAGATTATTCAGGGAGGCCAGTTGTATCCGAGTGATCAACACTTCTAGGATTTGTCATTTGGGGACCTCTTCTTTGCCAGAGAGTGTCTTCCTGTCTTTTTTAGTTGGTTTTCACATCACCTCTTTGAAAACAGAGTATTTCTCTACAGATAGATAAAAATGGTAGGTAGATCATCTTACCATAGTTACTAAGAACGAGAAAGTCCTCAAATCTTTTCCTTATTCTTTTTCAATTCAGAAGGTGGGTTTGAAAAAAGGCATGGGATGTTATTGACTCATCGATGGCAGGGTCATCTGGACCTCACCTTAGAAATATGATGTGATAACAAAGATGACTCTTCTGCCAAGTATTTGGATCACTACAGTCTAGATCTGGTGGATACCGCTGCTGGCAACTTGAGGTTGGGCTAGATAAAACGTAAGGATGGGACACTAGCGTATAGATTACGTGATTAACCATTCCTGTTCTGATATGGCCTCATGACTCATGGTGCAACCTTGAATAACTTCTCCAACACAGTTTCCCCATCTGTTCAATGGGTAACAAATTCATGCATCACAGAACATTGACACTTCAACAGTATGCATAAACCAAACCTGGATCTCTCTTGGTGTTGTTTATTACTCAGATACTCAGATTTGAAATCAAGGAAAGATACAATTCACCACATCCTAAGTTAGAGGAGGGAGGATCTTCAGCATTTGGTGAGTACCTCCAACCAAGATGGTGGTTTATGATACAGTCTGACATGTTTTGACAGTTGTATCGATGGCACTAGCTTTTAATGGGATCAGCTCCAACAGACGTGTCTGAATGACCCATCTTTGGCCTAACTGGAAAAAATGATGGTTTTTCAACAACCCAAGTGGCTAGACTTGTATAGTTCTGTAGACATAATGACACGAATGAATTCAAAGAGAAGCTTTTTATGTCATGAGTTTGGGGAGAACAGTAACTAGAGCCTAAAAATATGTCCTCTAACATTGGAAACAGACCTCTGGGTTTTTTTATGGCACAGCAGACAAAGGAGCTGACTTTTAGGGCTTACTTGGCACAAATGTCTCTCTTTAAAGTAAAGGGGGTTGCTTAATATGTGGGGGGGGGGCTGTGGGTGTGTGGATGTGTGGGTGTGTGGGTGTCTGCAGTACCCACTGGTTGGATTTGCTTATGCTGCTACTCTACCGTAAGCACCCAGAGGTCAAGAACTTTGTTTTCAGTACCCACTGCATAGAAATAAATACTTACTGGGTGCTTACTAATGGTTTTTGTTGTTAGTGCTGTGACTAATTGTAGCTTCTAATGTCATTACTGATTAAAATAGCTTTGTCTCAGCCATTGCAGAGAGCAGAAATGTGTTGGGTCAGTGCTCTGGAGTACTTGACAAACACATGGGAAGATTCCAAAGAGGATCTTCCTAGCTCTTAATTCTGATTATTTCTTCTACTCAATCTCATTGCCCAAATTCAGGCTAACAAAATTATTCTGCTTTTCCCATCCATATCTGGCCAGATCTGTTAGGAGGCAGATACCAACAACTCAGTCTGTCTGCTATTGCCTAAAGCCTGGCCTTGCTCACACTCCCAATTCCTCAACATCCCCTTGTGTCTCTGTGGTCACACCTGCATTTCAGGTATCTAGTTCCATAGGCCCATCTAAAACCTGCACAGTGCCCTTGATTTCACAAGGGGAAATGTGGCAATCATGGCAATGTGAACCATAGAACTCCAACCGCAGGGAGAATTATTGACTAAGCCCCATTGCTGTGCTCTGAAGTGCATCACTGTGCTTGGTCTGTGGCCATGCTTATAGCCAATGCCTGAACATGGCAAGGATACTAAGGCATGACCATTCCTGGAAAGCACAGGGCTTTTCTAAGTTGTGAATTTTGACTTGAGGACTTCCCCGTGGTCTTGCCAAACATTCCTTGTACTGCTCTTCAAACTTCCTTCTTTCCTTTATTGGAGACAGAGTTGTATGGCAGTGTGATGGTTCCCAGCATCTTCATTTTCTCTCACAGCTGTTTCCCCCATAATCACTGGTACATTTAATCTTGTCTTAGCATCTGTTTTTGAAAAGACCCAGACTAACGTATGGGAGGTAGGCTTTTATACTAGGGATGGCAAATTGTCTATAAGGGATGCCAATCCTATGAGGAGTTCTGGAAGTGAAATAGCCCTTCAGAGCCATTTCACCATCTCACTGGTATATTTTTTAGAGTCTTGTATTGAGAAGGATTCTGAAGCCACAGGGCTTTGGAAAATATGTTGTCTCTCCTCCTTTCTGTGCCCATGGTGGACAGTGCTAATTGATCATGCTTATGTGTAAAATAGAGAAGTGCGAAATTAGTGATGTCCACCATAGGTCCGAGTACTTATGGTAGAATGGATGCCAGACACTTGTCATTATGTTTCAAACCTATCAGCAGAAACTAAAGGTGAAACTGGTATATCAAAATGGTTTGATTTTAGGAAGATTGGTGCTTTACCAGGATCCCTTTGTCAAGTTTTTCTAGTAACTCCCAGGAAATGCTCACGTGTTCCCTGAGTCTTTGTTGGCTGACGCATGCCATCTCCTTCATCTTTGCACTCCCCACTTGTCACTAACTACATAACAGAATATTTTCTATCATTTCTTTTTTATTAAATAAATGTGTGCACATGGCTTTAAAACTCTAACATAAGCAGTACTTAAGGGTTTATATTTTAAAAAATCATTCCTTGGGGAACCTGGGTGGCTCAGTTGGTTAAGCGGCTGCCTTCGGCTCAGGTCATGATCCCAGGGTCCTGGAATCGAGTCCCACATCGGGCTCCCTGCTCAGCAGAGAGCCTGCTTCTCCCTCTCCCTCTGCCTGCTGCTCTGCATACTTGTGCTCTCTATCTCTCTATCAAATAAATAAATAAATAAATAAAAAGGCATTCCTTGCACCGTCCTTCATTTCTACCTTTACTTAGCTTTCCTAGCATTTACTTCCATATTTATAAAATTTTGCATATGCTACTTTTTGTTCACCAATGTAAGAAGGTATCCACTAACTTCACTATATTCTACAAAAGTACTTGGCTCATCAGCATGTCCCACCATTTCCTTTTTCTCAACACTCCAACATAGTCATATGCTTTACTAAATCAAGAGTCCATGTTTATATTACTCTAATTATGCAAATATTCAACTCACTAGAATCAGGTTCAAACATATATTTCTGCTGGAGTTAATAGTTTATTATTATTATTAATTATTTTGGTTCCTGGAGTCTTCCTTTCTGGAGCCTACTATTCTCCTTATTCTATCTGGGCCAATTTTTTTCTTAGCTTGCTTCAAGTCTGCATTCCTAAGACTATCTTTGCCAGCCTTCTGGATAACATCCCATATTTTCCTATCTCTTGTGTCTTTTGCTTTCTTGGTTTACTCTTTCATTTTAATAGACTGTCTATACTCAGTGTGTTGCTCTTCCCTCTTGTATCATTTCACTCTAGTATTTTCTAGAGAAAGATGGAAAAAGAGGTAGATTTGTTCAGTACTTGTCCATACGAAAATGTCTTTATGCCCTTCTTTCATTTATTTATATACTCACAAGATAGAATCTACAGTCTAAGAGTTAATCTAAATATAGGATGAAAATATTCTGCCCTCATTGTTTATTTATCTTCTTTTAAAAAGATTTATGTATTTGTTTTCGGAGAGAGAGAGAGACTCCAGCAGACTCCCTGCTGAGCACAGAGCCCCACATGGATCTTTATCTCACCACCCTGAGATCACAACCTGATCCAAAACCAAAAGTCAGTCACTCAAAGGAGCCACCCAGATATTCCTCCCCTCGTTATTTAAAAGACATTTTTGGGGACACCTGGGTGGCTCAGTTGGTTAAGCAGCTGCCTTCGGCTCAGGTCATGATCCCAGCATCCTGGGATCGAGTCCCACATTGGGATCCTTGCTCGGCAGGGAGCCTGCTTCTCCCTCTGCCTCTGCCTGCCACTCTGTCTGCCTGTGCTCCCTCACTCACTCTCTCTCCCTCTCTTTCTGACAAATAAATAAATAAAATCTTTAAAAAAAAAAAAGACATTTTTGTAGATTTCAATGTTGCTATTGAAAAATCTAATGTCATTCTGTACCCAGTTCCTTCACAGTTGATCTTTTGTCCCCCCCACCCCCTCTGGAAACTTTTAGGATCTTCTTTTTTACCTTTGAGCCCCGAAATTTTATCACAGTATGCCTTGGTATTACCTGAGCCTGGGTTCAGAGGCAGAGAATATTGTGCAGGAAGTTTACTGAAACTGCTCTTGAAAACAGCGTGTGTGAGGGATCAGGAAAGTAGGATTAGGCAGAAGGAAACATTGAACAGTGATGCAGTTGCAACAGAGCCTTCGGCTAATCCTGTGGAGAGTTATGGAGCTGGAATAGCACTTCAGGGTTGTCCTACCTCAGGCAGGTAGGCTGGACCTTTATGGGCTCTTCTTCTGTTGACCAGTCATGGATGTGAGCCATTGCCAACAAAGGACTGACCTTGACTGAGGCAGTACTCTTAAGCAAATGTTAACTGCCCAAGGGGGAATCATCTGAGAACCCTCAGCCACCAATACACCCAGGACTTGGGGAATGAACACTTCAGTCCTGTAGGGAAATCTGGGTGGCATGCAACAGAACCCACTAGAACGTGCTGCTGGACTTAGTCTAAAGAGCTGTGTCATTCCTTATGTTTGTTCTTTGGTAATTTCCTCTCTTCTTTTTTCTTGTTACCTTCTTTTTTCTTCCCTATAGTTTATATGTTGTTTCTTCAGGCTTGGCTTTCAAATCTTATCTTTCTTCCATTGGCCATCTCTTGATCTTTTCAATTTATATCCAGAGAGATTTCTTCAATTTTCTTTTCCAATACACTTGCTATGACATGGTGAGTCTGAGAGATATGATTGGAGCACCAACAGCAACTACAATGTGGATTAATAACTTATTTATATATTTGGTGTCATTTTGCAGAATTGGGGAGGAAGAATATAAAAACAGTTGGTCTCTCTGACATTTTGAACAAGGAAACAGCAACTACAGACTCTCTTTACTCTGTCTGCTGGTGTTCCTCTTCAAATGTAATCAAAAAGAATCTACTCAACTCAAAGTGAATGCTGACACTAGGCTATAATGTTCAGTGAGACTTTACCAAAGATCTTGGAGAAATCGAAATGCACTACCATAGAGAGAAATTTTAAGTTAGGTGCTAAATTTGGCTTTGCTCAGAGTTCATGAATCCAATTCATCTCAAAAGGCATCAGGTGGGTGTTTAATCCACACCTTGCCCCGAATTTTGGGAAATAGCTCACATCTCCTCTTTAAGGGTCCTTGAGTACCTCTCATCTCTTCTGCCTGTGTCTATCAATATCAAAGAGATGAAAAAGGTCATCTCACCCCTAAAGGCTTTCCAGCATAGTTCTTATTTTTAACCCAGGATCAGTCTCTTTCCATGATGACTAGTGGTAGGAATTTCCATTATCTCTGTTGCTCTAAGGCCTTTGATGGGGTCATGTTTTTCCCAAGGTTGATCTCGGAGACTCTTCCATAGAAGTTCTGTCAGACATCAGCAATTTAGTCCAGAGATTCCTTTGGTTCATTTTGACAATCAAGTCTGAACATCTCTCCTATTATTTTATGTTCCTGGCTCTCTTGCTCCAGCAGCCAATTGTTTAAATAATAAAGCACCCTCACACACATGCATACATGGGCAGGCATACCCCCCTCCAAAACTAAACAATAATATATATTATATATATAAGCATATGTATAATATATATAGAGAGAGAAATCACAGCCTGCAGAGATAAAGATTTACATTGAGTAAAATAGCCTTTTACATTCTCCTGCAGAACAGTGAAACTCTTCAAACCACATTTTCTCCAGAAAATGCTCTTCCATCACATGGCTATAATCCATGCTTGCCCCTAACCAAGGGACATAGAGCCCCAAAGTAATTTCAAGCATCCGTCTCCTACTTATAGAAAATTGCTCCATTTGAGAGATGTATAATTACAGGGTATGTTTTTTTGTGTACCAGAGCTTAATGTTTACAGCCGATGACTGTGGTCAGTCAGAAACGGATTCAAATCCCAGCTGTGTCACTTCCAAACAGTGTGTCCTTGGATTAACTATTTAATTTTTTGTCTGTAAAATGGGAATAGTTATAAGAACTTACCTCAGAAAGTTGTTGCTAAAGTTAGGTGAGGAGATCGTGTAAAAAATCTCCACATAGTACTTAATGAAAAATAAATGGTCAGTAAGTATTAATTACCATTATTATGAACTAGCATGTGCTTTTTCTGGTTCATGTGCTTTTCTGCCTCACAGTAACAATATGTGGAGACTTTGTGAGGTATTAAGATAGGACATGTGTGATATAAACTGGAAAATCCAGACTTATATATGTTATATGAATACTACCAATTTAAAAAAAAAACTCAGATGTCAAAGGTCAGAGTAGACTTTTAGCCCCAGCTAATAAGATGACTCCCTTATTTGGCTTGAATCCCCTATTTCAATGGGTTCAAGAGCGGGGCCCCAAATTCTGCAGCTTTTTTCTCTTCTCCTCCTGACATGAGGGAGAGGCTCCAGGAACCCTCAGCCAATTTAAAGCTTGACCACTTTAGAGCTGACAATTGCCTGCCAGTCTGCACTCTTCAGAAGATGAGTGATAATGAGGAGTTTCCTAATTACCAGGGTTTCAGGCCTGTCAGATTATAAATCTCTTTGTGAGATGTAGCTAATTGGTACTGTCAAGGAGAGAAATTTAGAAAGACCTAGATAATAAGCAGAGATTGAATTCCGTTAGGATGACTATTTTTTTATTGTTTCTGTTCATAGGTCTCTTACATAATAAATCTTCCATCTCTCTGTTCATGTGTTGGCAAAAAGGGGGTTTTGTCCTTCCTCGTCCTACTTCAGTGGTGTCCTGGTCAGAAGAGAATTCTGTGGAATATTAGTCTGACTCCTCACTGGAGGGTTTTAAAAATCGAAACCTGAAATTATGTCGGTAACATCTCTCTAGATTCCCTTCTAAGGCTCAATACCATGTCTTGTGAAATGAAGTTGGGATGTTTAAAATGCAAGACAAAGTTTCAAATCTAATCCTGCTACTTATAATACATGGGAATGTGAGGGGTTAATTCACTACTCAGACACTCCGTTTCTGCACTACACAAAAGGGAAGGAATATCTACTTCACAGAGGTTTGCATAAGGTCAGTTAGATAAAACCACAAGCATAGTGGCCACCCATAGTGGTAATTTTTTTCTTGATATTAAAAAAACTGAACTCTTCCTATTAGATATATATATTTTTTAAGTTTTCAGGCACTTTTTTTCCTCTGCCTTGGCACCACTCCGAATCCAAACGAGTTCACCTGGACAAAAAATGCTAAAGAAAATGCTTAATTCAATTTTCCACCACTATCAAAAGAAATTAATTTAAAGATTGAGAAAATCCATCCCCAGATGCATTTGTACACACGAGCGGACATTTATATCCAAGAGTGTGTGTGACGTACATGCCTACATAGAGATCATGTTACAGATTAGTAACCTAACCGTCCGTCAATATGAGCAGTAGTACAAAGGAGTATTGGGGAAGGAATAATACTGTGCAGAAGATCAAGCTTATTAGATAGTTCTGTATATTCAGATGTCATATGCTATGATCTCAAATATTATTAAGTGAAAAATAGTGTTAAATATTAAAAGCTTCAAAATGTTAAGCTTTAAAATGAGACCAGATGTGAGTCGTTAGCAACTTCAAATACACTGTTATAGATAATAGATTGTTATAGGTAAGCCTCATGGTAACCACAAAGCCAAAACTTGTAGCAAATACACAAAAGATAAAGATAGAGGGATAGAAGCATACCACTGGACACAGTCACCAAACCACAAAAGGAGGAGATCAAGATAAGAAGAAAGAAACAGAGAAACTATAAAAATGGTCACGAATCAATAAACAAAATAACCATTAATCTTTGTAGTGTCTTGATAATTTTGCCTTTTCCAGAATGTCATAGGGTTGGAATCCTCAAGTATGCAGCATTCTCAGATTGAATTCGTTCATTTAGTAATATGCATTTAAGGTTCTGCCATATTTTTTTATGGTTTGAAATCTCATTTCTTTTCAGCACCGAATAATATTCTCTCATCTGGCTCTACCAGACTTTAACCATCCATCTACTAAAGAACATCTTAGGTGCTTCTAAATTTTGGCAATTACAAAGAAAGCTACCATAAACTGCGTGCAGGTTTTTTGTGGAAACGTTGGTTTCAACTCCTTTGGGCAAATACCAAGGAGTGCTATTGCTAGATCATATCATTAGAGTATGTCTTGTGTTGTACGAAACTGCCACATTGTCTTCCAAAGTGGCAACTTCATGTAATTTCCATGTGTGATGAAATGCATCTTTCCATTTCTTTTCTACTATTTACAATGTAAAAACCCATTCCAAACTCACGTGACATATAAAAACAAGTGGTGGGCTGGATTTGGCCATTCTGTAGTAGTAATTTGTCCACTGCTTCCTTATCATCTAGTTTAAATGACATTTTTCTTCCTCCTCTATGACATTGGGCAAACTGATTCATTTCTCTTAACTACTGAGTTCTCCTCTTTAAAACGGAGTGGTTAGTGGGTCCAATACAACAGAACTGTTCAAGCATTATGTTGAAAGACATAAGTCTGCTACTCTTCTCTCTTTATACCCTAGTACATTTACATTTTTTAGAGTTTTTTTAGTCAGAATTCTTTCAATTGCGAGTAATGAAAGTACCAATTCATACTGGCTTTAGCAGTAAAGGATATTATACAGCCAAAAAGCTCAGGCATAGGTGCATCCAGAAATTTAGACAACGTCATTAGGAAGAGAGCTCTCTCCATTCCTCGATGCTGCTTTCTACCTTGTCGACTATATTCTCAGACAACGGCTCTCCCAGGGATGATGGCTGGCAGCTCCAGGTTTGCATCATCCCAGGCTTGTGTTCAGTAGGAAAGGGGCATTTCTCTTTTAGGTTCTCAAGCAGAACATCAGAATGAGCTCTGATTGGACTGCACTGGTTTGGCTTAGGATAAATACCCATCTCTGAACCAATCACCGTGGTTGCATAGATGTGATGTTCTATTAAATAGATCTTTGTCGTTATCTACTTCTGGAGCAGAAAGAGGAGGAGAGGAGAAATCCCCTCCATCTAAGGATATGAACTAAGCTTGGGAAAAAGGTGGTTGGTTCCCAGATCAAATCCAGGTTGCTATCACCTGATAATGAGAGCATAGATAGTGGGCAGCAAAACTCAAAAATGTAAACTCCAGAGTTTTACCCACAAAACCTGATTTCACTAGGAGTCTGATCTTATTTTGATTAATATTCAAAGTATATGAAGTACTTACACAACCCACCATCCCAAAAGGCAAGCAATCCAATCAAAAAATGGGCAGAGGACCAGAATAGACCTTTTCTCCAAAGAAAGCATATAGATGGCCAGCAGGCACATGAAAAGATGCTCAAAATCCTTAATCATCAGGGAAGTGCATATCAAAAGCTACCCTACACCAGTTAGAATGGCTAAAACAAAACAGACAAGAAATAACAAATTTTGACAAAAATGTGGAGGAAAAGGAGCCCTCGTACATTTGTTGGTGGGATTGTAAATTAACCCAGCCACGTGGAAAACAATGTGAAGCCAATGTGGAAAACAATCTGGGTTAATTTAATTAAAAAATTAAAAACAGAAATATCATATGATCCAAGAATTCCACTCTTTGGTATTTACTTAAAACAAAAACACTAATTTGAAAACATATATGCATCCTTATGTTTATTGAAGGTTTATTTATAATAGCTAAGATATGGAGGCAACCTAAGTGTCCATTGACAGATAAATGAATAAGGATGATATGATACATATATATATGTGTGTGTGTGTGTGTATAAAATCATGCATATACATATATGTATTGGAATATTACACAGCCATAACAGATTGTGCTATTTGAGATGACATGGAGGGATCTAAACAGTATTATGCTAATTGAAATATGTCAGACTGAGACAGACAAATACCATATGATTTCACTCATAAGTGGAATCTAAAAAAACAAACAAACAAACCCAAAAACCAAAAACCCACAAAAAACAAATGAATAAACAAACGAAAAGCAGAATCAGACCTATAAAGACAGAGAACAAACTGACATTTGCCAGAAGGGAGAGGTGGGGGCTGGGCAAAATGGGAGAAGGGGAGACTTCCACTTATGGAATGAGGAGCTCATGGGAATAAAAGACACAGCGTGAGGAATACAGTCAGTGATATTGTGGTAGTATTGTGTGGTGACAGATGGGAGCTACACTTGTGGTGAGCAGAGCATAATGTATAAACTTGTGGAATCACTATGTTGTACACCTGAAGCTAATGTAACATTGTGTGTCAGCTATACTAAAATGAAAACAAAAACAAAAAACCCAAAGAGTCTGCCCTTATTTCTTTCCAACTCTAGTTCAATGGAATGAGAGATATTTGAATAATGGATGGTTCTATTTTTGTAGCTATTGGTTTTAGTGCGTGTTTTAACATGTTTCAGAGACTCAAGTCTTTCCTGTCTTTAGGTTGAGAGAAACGACTTCAGAGAAATTGATTCCTGAGATTGAATCTCCCAAAAGACCTAATGTGAATAATACTCCCATTGTACCATTTCTTTACTCTCCACCAATCCCTTCCCTCTGACGATTCTACTGTACGCTCAAAGCGGAACCACATAAAGTGTAAACTTTCTTAACCACCAGATCAAACACCAGACATCATAAAGAGCAGAAGAAATCCTAGTTAGATTATGCAAGACAGCTCAATTTTTTTCTTCAAAGGTTTCCCTACCGACAATCCTGGATCAATGTCTGACATTTAATAAATACACAAATGGCAGACCCCATAAACTATCACCACTAATACTAGCAATGTTGATATGGATCTTTCTTAAAAAATCTCTGCCCCGGGGGCACCTGTGTGGCTCCTTTAGCTAAGCATATGACTCTTGATTTCAGCTAAGGTCATGATCTCAGGGCTGTGAAATCAAGCCCCATGTTGTGTTCCGTGAGGAGTCTGCTTGAGATTTTCTCTCTCTCTCTCCCACTACCCGCCCCGCCGCTCACCCATATTCTTCTAAATAAATAAATAAATACATATATAAATAAAATCTTTTTAAAAATTCTGCCCTTTTTATCCAGTAAAACACACCCAATCTTGGTTCTTTTCCTGACATTCCA
The DNA here is from genome assembly GCA_004024625.1 of Mellivora capensis. NCBI lineage: Eukaryota > Metazoa > Chordata > Mammalia > Carnivora > Mustelidae > Mellivora > Mellivora capensis. The sequence goes on along the minus strand of PISX010008686.1, from coordinate 7,841 downwards.
ATTGGTCTGGGTCTTCCTCTCATACTCTCGCTCATGCTTTCTAGCTCTGTCTAAATTGCTTTTTCCTTTACCTGCCCCCTTGTTCTACCCCAGTTTCACAGCTCTTCTCTTTCTGCACTTCCCCTCTATTGATTTCATTTGTACAGACATTTCGACCATCGTTTCATTCACCCTCAACAACAACAGCTGCAGTTTGTTGAGTGTCTACTGCATATTGGTTCTTCTCAGTGGCTTGGAGAGGCAGGTGACATTACTCACATTCATGGTAAGGACTGGTGACTTACTAAAGGTCACATATATGACAACTGGGAGGTTTGGAGTTCAGATCTGGCCTATCTAATCCCTGGATCTATTCCCTTTTTTATGACACCTCACTCTATTCTTTGTTTTGTGATTCAGCACGGATCTCTTGAGTATCCATCTGCTTTGAACCAGACATGGTGTACTAGGATATACAAAAGACCCAGTCCCTATCCACAAAGAGCTCATAGTATAGAGAGGAAAACAAGCAATCAATTCAATTACAGTCTAGGAGCTATGACAGAAGCATGAATACATTCCAAAATTACATGTAAAGCTCAGATGCCTTGCCTGAGCTCTATGCCTATATCACCAAGGGCTCCCTGAACATTTTCATTTGAATATTGTTTTCATTATCTATTTGTACCTAACGAGTCACCCAAAGCAGAGTGGCTTAAAACAATGATTTATTATTTCTGATCAATTTTTGAAATGACTGAGCTCTTCTGAGTGGTTCTTCTGCTGAAGTCAACTGCCATGCCTGCAATCAACTAGGAATTTAACTAGGGCTGGAATACCCGAGATGTACTCACATAGCCCTGTATCTCTCTGCCCATGACCTCTCCTCAGTCATTGGTCTAGCCTGAGTTTCTTTATGCCACAGTGGCTGGTTCCAAGAGTTGTGTTTGTGCCTTGAGACACAAACACTCATCAAGCCTCTGCCTACGTCATGTTAATGTCTCACTGGCCAAATAAATCACATGGCCAAAAACAGAGTCAGTATGAGAGGATCTATGCAAGAGCATGACTACTAGAGCCAGGGATCACTAGGGCCATCGATGAGATGCCAATGATAGGGGGTCCAGTTTTTGCCTCCATATCTTTAACTGAGATCACCATGTGCCTTCCAAACAATCTCTCAAGCCATTTTTTTAATTTTTATTTTTTTTATAAACAATTTTTTATCCCCAGGGGTACATGTCTGTGAATCGCCAGGTTTACACACTTCACAGCACATCAAGCCATTTTTATTTCTGGTATCATTCTCAAAATTTAGGAGTTACTGTCAATGGCAAAATCTATACTAACTACATCTCATTAGTTCCCAATTCTTTTCAATTTCTTTTGTAAATTATCTCATGTTCTTTTCTTCCTTATTCCTATACATCAGTACCTATTTAATTCAGGACAGGCTGCTAACTTAGAGGATGCCAGGTGTGTGCTTGTTTTCACTACTGTGCTATAAAAAGTCCAGGTATGAGGATATATGGTGGTTGTCATTTGACAATATGGGCGTGAATGCCTTGGGGTGTGCATGTCTTTGGGCCGGTCGCTCCTGGCCAGGGGCTGAATTATCCATTTGCCCCATCATTTTTCCTATGAGTCATAATATGAAAAATTTGGGCAACACTGTCCTAACTGAATTTCCTACCTTCTATCGATCCCTCTTACCATCACCAGGTTGATCTTTCATACTATCACAAGGTTAATGGCTTCCCACTTATGAAACCACCTTATATTTTACTCTTCTCTCAACAACATAACTTACCTATTACATACAGTCAAAGCTAGTGTCCAAAAATTTCTGCCATCTGACTTGAAACTGCTTTTCAGCTTTTTGCCCACCCCTCCACAATAAAACATACTTCTGTAAAACTGATCTGCTTAGCATCCCCTAAGAATATCTTATGACTTTCTTTTTCTTTTGTTTTTTTTTTAGATTTTTCTATTTATTTGACAGAGAGAGAGAGAGAGAGAGAGAGAGAACACTATCTCTAGACTTCCTTGTGGGTAGGCTTGTCCTTGTGGCCCAGATATGGCCAATGTGATATGAATATGTTTGTTGGAAGTATTGAAAAATACATTTATTTGAAAAAAGGGAGATGTATGCAAGGAGATCTCTCTCCCTTGATACCCTCTTGCCTTCAGACATGGCCATGTGGAGATGTCTTACTTACATGTGCAGCAGCCATCTTGTGCCCATGAGGGGAATACCAGGACTATCTCAAAGACAGCTATGCAGAAGCCTGTGGTGGTTAAACCACTCAACCAACCCTGACTGTTAATCCCCAGACATCTGAGTATGTAGTTAATTGCACTGGTTTACTATGTAAGTCTCTCTTAGTTTTAATATTAGTTATGAATGCTAATTCTTTTGCACCAGCTACAGCATTGGGAAAATTGTCTATAAATGCACTGTCTCTTCAACCATATTGCAAATACAAGGAGGCAAGAACATCTTTACAACATCTGTTTGACTCATTCACGGCACATAGTAGGTTCTCAATAGAATCAGGTGAGCAGATTGATTTTTTACTGCTTTGGGAAATCAACGATGAGGGACTCCTGTGCTGGACCAGAGCTTGTGAATTTCTTTCCTGAAACTAATCTTAGCTTATGTGAAAAATGGTGTCATTTTAACAACAGCAACACTTTAATCTATATTTGTACCTGAAAGTTACACTACAAAGGTGAGAAAGGAAGAAATATAGTCGTTCAGTTTTACCTCCACAATACACCCAAGACAGATCAATTTAAAAAATTAGTGTGATAGTGTGATGTCAGTGGTAATTTGAAAGGAAGCCCATGAGTCTCATTGAAAGATTTGCCAGATAATCTAGTCACACTTAGCTTCGAGAATTATTTGCAGTGTGTGGTATGTATGGTGTAATGTCTGTGTGTTTGTTTGTGTGTGTGTGTGTGTGTATGTTCTCTCAATGGCTTATTATAAAAAATGTGTGAACTGAAATAGAATATTATTGAGTTTCCTTTATGTTTCTTTATGCCTTTGCTTTCCAACCTGTGCCAAAATTCTACCTCTGTAGAATTCTACCAAAATTCTACCTACCAAAATTAAACCAAAAGGAATTCTCATTTCCTTCATTCTTCTAACATCCCTTGAGAGCCTAACAAACACTAAAGATTCCAAAGTGAAGAGGACACAAACTCTGCTTCATTAATGTTATTAATAGTGCTACCAGTTAGAGAATTGTCCTTTAGCCCATCCCCCAATCCTGGAGTGGGGGACTTGTTCGTGTCCCCTGGATGGGGGTACCTTTAAGGCTTCAAGTGACTTGCCTACAGGTGCACAGAGAAGCCTGTCCAGAAGATCCCAAAATTAAAATTTTGATTTTTCTAAACCCTGGTTTCCCCCGCCCTGCTATGTTGGGAGACTTAATGGGAAAAGGTTTTAGGACACTGGCTTTGAGATCAGAGTCAGATTTCCATATCTGCCATGGGCCAGGTGTGACAATGGTGGATTACACTATTTCAATTTCTTTAGACCTCTATTCCTCACTCTATAAAATGGATGTAATAATGGAACCTATTCCACAAGGTTAGTAGGTACTCAGTTTCTATCTCTGGCACACAGCCCTGTTTGGAGTCTCCAAACCCAGCAGATTCCTGCAGCATGCTCCTGCACCGTTCTTCGCACAGGAAGGTGAGTCTCCCAGATGTGCCACTTGTGGGGTCCCTGCTAGAAGAGCAATGGCCCGACTGTGCCTCAGACCATGGTTTAAGGTAACCCCAAGCTGAGACCCCACTGCTCAGCTCCGTCTCTGTGGCCGGCTTCCCCTCTCTGATAACTGGGAGCTCTGCCACTCAGACACTTCTGGTCTTTCTGTGACTCCTCAGGTCCTGAGACCACACTGTCCCCGTGAGGGCTCCATCCCCTGCCTAGCCTCTGGAGTGATGTCCCTCAGTGGAGCAGACTTCTAGAAGTTCCAATTTTGTGCTCTGCTGCTCCACTGTTTGCTGGGAGCCGGCCCCTCCCCCTGCAGTCTATGTGCCCATATACCACCTCAGATTCACTTCTCTGCATGTCCTATCTTCCAGAAAGTGGTTGCTTTTCTGTTCATAGAATTGCTGATATTCTTTTCTTCAATCTCCTGTTGAGTTTTTAGGTCTTCCGTATGGCTGAATAACTATCTAGCTGAATTCCTGGAACCAGACAAATTTAGGTCTATTCCTCTGCCATCTTGCTTCTCCACCTTATTCAGGAATTTTCTGGCAATGACAGCTGCCCAGCACCTGGAGACCCTGGAGCCTATGGGATGTTGCAATCTTTCTCATAAGGGAAAGGGAGTTCTTGGTCCCATGGGAAGCTGAGCTTGAATATGGCCCTTTCTTGCAAAAAAAAAGTTGCACCTCTGACCTGATCCAGACCAGCCTGCTGTCCACTTCATCTGGAGTGAAGACACAGGATCTCCTGCAGACATTTTTGCTCATTGCACCATATGTCTAGATTCACATTAACTGTTGCTTTAAAATGCTTCACTATGTAATGTACTGCTTATTGAGAGACGTTCCTTAATTGGGGGAAGAAAACAAGCATCAAAATCCAGGAGGCACAGAGAACCCCCCTCAAAATCAATAAAAATAGGTCAACACCCTGGCAACAAATAGTAAACTTAAAAGTCTCAGAGACAAAGAGAAAATCCTGAAAGGAACTTGGGAGAAGAGGTCTGTAACCTACAATGGTAGAAATGTTAGATTGGCAGCAGACTTATCCAGAGACCCAGCAGGCCAGAAAGGACTGGCATGATATATTCAGAGCAGCCAAGAATACCATATCCAGCTAGGTTGTCATTGAAAATAGAAGGAGAAATAAAAATCTTCCAGGACAAATAAAAACTAAAAGAATTTGCAAACACTAAACCACCCTTAAAGGAAAAATTGAAAGAGTCCTCTATGCAAAGAGAGAGCCTGAAAATCACATAGAGCAGAAAGGAACAAAGACAATATACATTAACAATCATCTTCCAGGCAATACAATGGCACTAAATTCATATCTTTCAATAGTTACCCTGAATGTAAATGGGCTAAATGTCCCAATCAAAAGATACAGGATATCAGAATGGATTAAAAAACAAGACCCATCGATATGCTATCTGCAAGAGACTCATTTTAGACCCAAAGACACCCCCAGATTTAAAGTGAGGGGGTGGAAAACAATTTACCATTCTGACAGACATCAAAAGAAAGCTGGGATGGGGTGCCTAGGTGGCTCAGTGGGTTAAGCCTCTGCCTTCAGCTCAGGACATGATCTCAGGGCCCTGGGATCAAGCCCCATATCAGGCTTTCTGCTAGAAGGGAGCCTGCTTTCCCCTCTCTCTCTGCCTACCTCTCTGCCTACTTGTGATCTCTCCCTGTCAAATAAACAAATAAAATCTTAAAAAAAAAAAAAAGAAAGAAAGAAAGCTGGGGTGTCAATCCATATATCAGACAAATTAGAATTTAAGCCAAAGACTATAATAAGAGATAAGGAAGGACACTATATCGTACTTAAAGGGTCTGCCCAACAAGAAGATCTAATAATGAAAAAAAAAAAGATCTAATAATGTTAAATATGCCCCTTACATGGGAGCAGCCAACTATATAAACCAATTAATAACAAAATCAAAGAAACACATTGACAATAATACAATAATAGTAGGAGTCTTTAAAATCCCCCTCACTGAAATGGACAGATCATCTAAGCAAAAGATCAACAAAGAAATGAAGGCTTTAAATGACATACTGGACCAGATGGACATCACAGATCTATTCAGAGCACTGCATCCCAAAGCAATGGAATACACATTCTTCTCTAGTGCACATGGAACATTATCCAAAATAGATCACATCCTGGGTCACAAATCATGTCTCAATGCTACTAAAAGATTGGGATCATTCTCTGCATATTTGTAGACCATAGTGCTTTGAAATTAGAACGCAATCACAAGAGGAAAGTTGGAAGACCTCAAATACATGGAGGCTAAAGAGCATCCTACTAAAGAATGAACGGGTCAACCAGGAAACTAAAGAAGAATTGAAAACATTCATGGAAACAAATGAAAATGAAAACACAGCAGTTCAAAATCTTTGGGATGCAGCAAAGGTAGTCCTGAGAGGAAAGTATATAGAAATACAAGCCTTTCTCAAGAAACAAGAAAGGTCTCAAATATACAATCTTACACCTAAAGAAGCTGGAGAAAGAACAGCAAAGAAAGCCTAAACTCAGCAGGAGAAGAGAAACAATAAAGATCAGAGCAGAAATCAATGGAATAGAAACCAAAAGAACAGTAGAACAGATCAATGAAACTAGGAACGGGTACTTTGCACAAAATAATAAGAATGATAAACTGCTAGCCAGACTTATCAAAAACAAAAGAGAAAGAACCCAAATTAATAAAATCATGAATGAAAGAGGAGAGATCACAACCAACACCAAAGAAATACAATCATAAGAACATACTATAAGCAACTATAGGCCAGCAAATTAGACAATCTGAAAGAAATGGATGCATTCCTAGAGGCAAATAAACTACCAAAACTGAACCAGGAAGAAATAGAAATCCTGAACAGGCTCACAACCAATAAGGAGATTGATGCAGTCATCAAAAATCTTCCAATAAACAAGAGCCCAGGGCCAGATGGCTTCCCAGAGGAATTCTACCAAACATTTAAAGAAGAATTAATACCTATTCTTCTGAAACTGTTCCAAAAAATAGAAATGGGAGGAAAACTTCCAAACTCATTTTATGAAAACAGCATTACTTTGATCCCAAAACCAGACAAAGGCCCCATAAAAAGGAGAATTACAGGCCAATATCCCTGATGAACATGGATACAAAAATTCTCACCAAAATACTAGCCAATAGGATCCAATAGTACATTAAAAGGATAATTCACCATGACCAAGTCAGATTTATTCCTGGGCTGCAAGGTTGGTTCAACATCCACAAATCAATCAATATGATACAATACATTAATAAAAGAAAGAACAAGAACCATATGATACCCTCAATAGATGTTGAAAAAGCATTTGACAAAGTAAAGCATCCTTTCTTGATCAAAACTCTTCAAAGTGTAGGGATAGAGGGTACATACCTCAATACCATCAAAGCCATCTATGAAAAACCACAGTGAATATCATTCTCAATGGGGAAAAACAGAGCTTTTCCCCTAAGGTCAGGAACATGGCAGGAGTGCCCACTATCACCACTGCTGTTCAACATAGTGCTAGAAGTCCTAGCCTCAGCTATCAGACAATGAAAAGATTAAAAGGCATCTGAATCACCAAAGAAGTCAAATTCTCACTCTTTGCAGATGATATGATACTTTATGTGGAAAACCCAAAAGACTCCACTGCAAAACTGCTAGAACTCATACAGGAATTCGGTAATGTGTCAGGATATAAAATCAATGCACAGAAATCAGTTGCATTTCTACACACCAACAACAAGACAGAAGAAAGAGAAATTAAGGAGTTGATCCCATTTATAATTGCACCCAAAACTATAATATATCTAGGAATAAATCTAACCAAAGAGGCAAAGAATCTGTACTCAGAAAACTAAAGAGAAAGCAATTGAGGAAGACACAAATAAATGGGAAAAATTTCCATGCTCATGGATTGGAAGAACAAATATTGTGAAAATGTCATGCTATCTAGAGCAATCTACACATTTAATGCAATCCCTATCAAAATACCATCAACTTTTTTCAAAGAAATGGAACAAATTATCTTAAAATTTATATGGAACCAGCAAAGACCCTGAATAAACAGAGGAATATTGAAAGAGAAAACCAGTTGGTGGCATCACAATTCCAGACTT
>PISX010008685.1:68021-80402 GCA_004024625.1 Mellivora capensis | reverse complement strand
AGTGTCAGGGATAAGTCACGCCCTCAACTCTGCCCTCTCTCTGTGGGATGCTGTTTCCTGGCCCCCTGGGGGACAGTCTCATCCCCATCCCATAGGGGCCTGGTACCTAATTTGCAGGGCCTGGCGCAAATTGAAAATGTAGGGCCCCTCGTTCAAACATCGTTAAGAATTTCAAGGGGCACTTGGGTAGCACAGTCCATTAAGCCTCCTGCTCTTGGTTTCAGTTCAGGTCATCGTGAAATCAAGCCCCGAGTCAGGCTCAACACTGGGCATGGCATCTGCTACAGACTTCTCTTCCTCTGCCCCTCATTTCGTCTCTCTCTTTCTCTCTCAGATAAATAAATCAATCTTTAAAAAAAGAAAAAGAATTTCACGATTGACTACAGAGTCCTAGCCCCTCTGACTTGAGGGCAGAGGATGCAGGAAGCAGGCCCTCACCCCAAACCCAGCTCAGCGGCTTAGCGCTGCTACTCCTCTCCCCTTCCTCATGGTGCACGCCATCCTGCGTGGTCCCATAGGTCCCAACCCCTGGGGGTCCCTCAGCAGTGCTTGGGGAGGAGGCATCCTCACTGGCTGTCTGGGGGCTTCTTGAGGGGGCTGCTCCAGAGTCCCCAGTGCCCAGCACAGGCCTGTGGGTATTTGTAAGTGATGAAGTGCATGTCTTCCCGCGAGGACACATGCGGGGACAGCCTGAAAGCCCCCTCCCACTCTGGCTCCCCCGGGTCACAGCAGGGAGAGATCTCAGACACAGCGCTTCCTGCCAGGCTCACCCAGGACCAAAACTAGGCAGGCTTCCCTCCTTCTCTGGGTGTGCACTTGTGTGTATGTGTGTGTGTGGAGAATGGGAATGAATGGGGAGGGCAGAGGGAATGGTAGACTAAGGAAGATTAAGGTGATAAGGAGATTTCACAGAGAACAGCTGTAAAGCTCTGTGACCGGGGTGAGGATTATTAGATTACTATCCGGGGCCAGGCCCCTGGCTCCAGGCTCTAAACCCAAATCTTTGCTAAGTGTGGCTGAAATTCAAGGAGTTCACAGAGTACAATCCCTCCAGACAATCAATCTGGGACAGATCATTGATATTATTCCCATTGTACAGATGAGAACCCGAGGCTCAGAGAGGCCAAAACTCTTAAAAATGGCGGAGATCAGATTAAAACTAGTTCTGGCCCAAACTGCCTCCCTGAGACTGCCCCCGCCCCAGGATGAATCAGGGTCTGTTCCCAGCCTTGTGGCGCTCACTGTCCAATGGGAACTCAGAGGAAGGAGAGGTCACTGGGGACTAGCGTAGTAAGGGGAGGCTTCCTGGAGGTAGTGGGAGAGAGACTCGTGAGCGGTCTTTGAAAGCTTGACACCACTCTCTCCAGGAGACGGTGAGGGTAGCTGTCACCTGTGCACAGAGCAGTCTGAGCAAAAGGGTGGAGGAGGATCAGTCGTGGTGGGTTGGTCTCTCCACAGGGCCTGGTAGAATTGAGGTTCTAGCAGGGGTCCCCAGGTGGGCAGCAGCCAGGCTGAAGAGTTTTGCCTCAGCCATCTTGGCCAGAAAAACTCTAGATGGGGGCAGGCTGGAGCCCCTGGGGGGAGGCTAGGACAGGGCAGGAGGCTTCAGTCTGGGCTGCAAGGATCAGGACCAGCTCAGAGGCAGAAAGGCTATGGGGTCAGACGTAGGTTATCTGGAAGTGCCCAAAGGAGATCATCAAGGGCCTATTCCTAGCCCTGGATCACGAATCTGCAGAAATCTCACTCCTCAACAGCTTCAGGTGGGAGCAGACCCAGAAGCCCTCGGGTCTATCCTCTCTAGCTTGGGTGCCTCAAACTTGCCAGGCCCCAGGATGGAGTTACAGAGAGGAAGATGGCGACCAGCACACCCTCGGGAAGCCCATTTGGCAGATGGGATCACTGAGGCTGGCAGTAGGGAATGACTTACCCCAGGCTGTACAACAAATGAGAGGAGTGGCGGGCTGAGAACCTTGATCTAGGATGGGCCTTTTCATTCCTGTTGGGGAGAACAGTTATCAGTGAGCAGGCACACGTCAGGGGCCCGTGGAGCAGGCATTATTGTCCATCCTGACTACTTAGGGTGACATCCAAGCTCAGAGAGGCTAAGGCCCCTGACCAAAGGCACATGGGTAGAAAGTGGGCAGGTGACTTCATTGCTGAGCCTTAGTTTCCTCATCTGTACAAGGGGGGATCAGGCTGGAAGATGGTCCCAAGGAGCAAAGAGGGCTTTGGAAACCTCTCCACATTGTCTATAAGAACAGCCTCCTGGAAACCAGAATTCCAGTGGTACCAGGCCCTGGCACCCGGCCAGAATCTCCCTGTCCCTGGGACAGAGGCAGGGAACAGCCTCTTCCCTCCTACATAGACTTCTGCTCCTTTAAAGCCACCCCCAGCACTCAGCGGCTGCCCTTGGGGCTGTAGTTGACGGCCTCTGTAGGGCCTGTGCCTCCCAGTCATCCCAGTTCCCTGATGTAAAACACTCATGGGGCCAGGAAACACTCCTGCGGGCCCTGAAACCAATGTCCTGTTTAAACCAATGGGAGGAGTCCCAGTCCTAAGGAGCTCACTGTGTGTGTTGGGGGTGGGGGTTGTTGCAGGGTTTCAGGAGTGGAAGAATGAATCTCCAGGAGAAAAACCTGAAGTGAGGTGAAAGTTTATTAAGTGGAGGTGAGAACAGAAAGGTAAAACAAAAAACAAACAAACAAAAAAACCTCTCTAGAGTGAGAGAAGGGGTTGCCACTGAGGGGTTTTATGCTAAGTCTTTTATAGGAAACTGACCAGGGAACTTGGTAATTTTCTTGTCAATATCATGGCAGATTTGTAAATATCATGTCTATTTTTTTTTTATTTTTTTAAATTTTATTTATTTGTCAGAGAGAGAGAGCGAGCGAGCACAGGCAGACAGAGTGGCAGGCAGAGGCAGAGGCAGAAGCAGGCTCCCTGCCGAGCAAGGAGCCCGATGTGGGACTCGATCCCAGGACGCTGGGATCATGACCTGAGCCGAAGGCAGCCGCCCAACCAACTGAGCCACCCAGGCATCCCTATCATGTCTATATTTAGAGCAAACGTGGTGGACTTCTAACAGTCATGAGAACAAACAAGATGTTCCCTTCTTTCTGGTTAGTATCTCCTCCATAACATTTCTCCACATCTGGGATTTCGGTGAGCCTAGTCAGAACCCTCACTACTGTCTCTCCCTCCCTAGCCTGGCCTGTCCCTTACTCCTGGTGAAGGGGACACATGTGTGCATGTAGATGGAGGTGGGGAGAGACGGGGATCAGAGAGTGGAGGAGAGAGGGAGAGCGAAGAAACCCATGGTCACTACAAAAGTGGGTCAGCACCAGGAAACAGGGAGATAAGGAAGCAGGGAGGAGGCAAACTCCCCAGCTTGGAGATAAGGGAAGACTTCTTGGAGGAGGAGATTCTGGAGGAGGAGAAAAAAAGCAGGGGAAGAGCATCAATAGCAAAGGGAAGAACAGGAACAAAGGTTGGGGTTTGAGGACCAGCCTGCTATGTCTGGGAAACTGGTGAGTTTGGTGGAAGCTCTAGGCTGAAAGGAGGTAGGGAGGAGGCAGAGAGGTGGAATGAAAAAGCCTTGGGTCAGACAGTTGGAGTTTAGTCAGCAAGTAGGAAGCCACTAAGGATTAGTGTGTTTTAAAAAACAAAAGTTTCGTTATAGACAATTTCAAATATATATACACACACACAAGTAAAGAGAATGGGTAATTAGCCCCTATGTGCCCATCTTTCACCTTCCAACAGTTACCTGCTCATGGCCAAGTTTGTTTGATTTTTACCTCTACAGCTACTCTCCTCTGCAGACTGGACTCTTTTTTTTTTTTAAGATTTTTCATTTATTTATTGGACAGAGAGAAATCACAAGTAGGCAGATAGGCAGGCAGAGAGAGAGGGGGAAGCAGGATCCCCGCCAAGCAGATAGCCTCATGTGGGGCTCGATCCCAGGACCCTGAGACCATGACTTGAGCTGAAGGCAGAGGCTCAACCCACTGAGCCACCCAGGCGCCCCTGCAGACTGGATTCTTTAAAAGCAAACCCTGGATAGCATATCAATGAATACATTATAATGTCAGTACAAAGCTTCAAAAGTAAGGATTCCTTAAAGAGAAACCCAATCACAGTTGTTACAGGCTGAATTCATATGTTGGAGTTCTAACCCCCAGTGCCTCAGAATGTCACTGTATTTGGCAATAGGGTCTTTAAAGGAGTCATTAAGTTAAACTGAGGATTACAGAAGCTTTAGTCCAGGATGACTGCTGTCCTTACAAAGAGAGAAGATAGGACCCAGATGCACACAGACGGAAGAAGATAGGAAGACACAGGGAGAAAATGACAATCTACAAGCCAAAGAGAGAGTCCTCAGAAGAAACCAATCCTGCTGGCACCTTGATCTTGGATGTCTAGCCTCCAGGACTATGAGAAAATAAATTTTTGTTGCTTAAACCACTCAGTCTATGTGGCATTTTGCTGTGGCAGCCAGGCAAACTATGGAAGATTTCTGTTTATTTATTTAGGTGTTACATGGCTATACTATTACACTATTATACTTAAATATTAATCAGAATCCCTTAATATTGTCAAGAATCCAATCCCAATTATCTCATAATTTTAGCAGTTGGTTTGAAGATCCAAATAAAGCCCATACATTTCATTAGATTACTAGATCTCATCAATCTCTTGATCTGAGGGTTTCCCCTCACCTCACCATCTGGATTTTTCTTATTTGCATTCCAGTTACATTATTTAACATGTTCCTCTGTCCCCTGCATTTCCTCTAAATTGATGATTAGATGTAGCGCCTTGATCAACTTCATGCTGATTTTCTAGAAAGAATAATTCATACGTAGTATTGTGAGCTTCCATCAGGAAGCATAAAATGTCTGTTTGTCATTTTGTGATATTAACAGTCACTGATGAACATTGACCCAAAATGTTATTTCACTAGGGCTTGGAAAATAAAGATACTCCGATTCCATTATTCTTTTTTTTTGCTAGAATATTTCTACCAAGAGGAACTTCCCGTTATCAGCTATTAGGTTACCCTGAGGAACAGTCACTGAAAGTGTTACAGTCAAGCAGGTGTGGGATAGGATGAAATCTGCCTTTCCTAAAAGAAAATTTTAAAAGACCAAATAGCACAGAATAAACCAAGGACATTGTTAAAGAGTTATTCTGCAAGACCATCATCCTCTAAACGTTTTATTACTTATTTTAAATATGTTTATTTTAAAGTAAGTGTTGGGGTGCCTGGGTGGCTCAATTGGTTAAACATCTGCCTTCAGTTCCGGTCATGGTCCTGGAGTCCTGGGATCGAGCCCCAAGTCAGGCTCCCTGCTTCGCTTTCCCAAGTCAGGAGCCTGTTTCTCTTTCTCCCTGCCACCCCCCTCCTTGTGCACATGTACTCTCTCTCTGTCATATAAATAAATAAAATCTTAAAAAAAAATAAAGTAACTACGATACCCAACATGGGGCTCGAACTCATGACAAGATCAAGAGTCACGCATGCTCCCAAATGTTTGGCTCCAAATGAACCAGCGAGGCTCCCCTAAACATTTAAAGGTGGGTTTTTTCTCAGCCTTTAAGGAATAGACTGTTAATGCCAGGTAGACTGTTCTGGAACATAGAGGAAGGAGAGCTTCCAATTATTTTCATGAAGGCAATTTAATATTGACAACCCAGCAAAGCACAAAATAGAAAATAAGAAATCAGTCTCACATAAATATTGGGGGTACAACTATCCTAAATAAAATAGGTTTTAAAAATTGTGGTTATTTTTTTTTAAGATTTTATTTATTTATTAGACAGAGATCACAAGTAGGCAGAGAGGCAGACAGGGAGAGAGGAGGAAGCAGGCTCCCCACTGAGCAGAGAGCCCGATGCGGGGCTCGATCTCAGGACCCTGGGATCATGACCCGAGCCGAAGGCAGAGGCTTTAACCACTGAGCCACCCAGGCGCCCCTGTGGTGGTTAGTTTTATTTTGACACGGGTCTTGTCAGCTTGACTGGGACACGGATATATAGTGGAACGTGATTCTGGGTGTGTCTATGAGGGTGTTTCTGGATGAGATTGACATTTGAATCAGTGGCCTGAGTGGAGCAGATTGCCCTCCCCATTGTGGGTAGGCCTCATCCACTCCATTGAGAGCCTGGATAGAACAAAGGCTGAGGAAGGGAGAATTCTTTCGGTCTGTCTTCCAGTGTCTGGGGCACTGATCTGCCTTTACACTGAGACTAGAACTGAAACTTAAACCATCAGCTCTCCTATTCATAGGCCTTCAGACTCAGACTGGAACTACACCATGTGCTCTCCTGGTTCCGGAATTTCTGCCTCCATAACTGCATGAGTTAATTCTTTATAATAAATCTCTATCTACACACACGCATGTGCACACGCGCACACACACACACACACCCTGTTCTGTGCTCTGCTTCTCTGGAGAATCCTAATAGGGGAATACAGTTTAGAATCTGGAGCATAGTAAGAAAATGGCAGGTGTCTATAACTAATCTTTGCATGGTTCAATTTTAGAAAAACCTATTAATGTAGGTGAATATCAAGAATGTAATATTATAAGATGTCATCATTAATAGATCAAAAGAGGAAGAAAAGTATATTATTTTCTATATAAATGCTGAAAAAGCATTTGTTAAAATGCAACATTAATTCCTGATTTTTAAAAACCTCTTGATAAAATAGAAATAGAAGGCTACTTCCTTAATAGGATAATACATATATAAGGGCAAAAGCATCAGTATGTATAATTGAACAGCTTGAAACATGGCCAATAAATTCATGAGCTAGACAAGGATGTTCGCTCTCACCAGGCTTGTTTACCATCACTCTGAAGATACGAACCACTGTAATTTCTTAGGAAATAGGGGGCATAATATCAAAAGAAAGAGAGGAAAAAAAGGGACAAAAATATTGTTTCTGTGTAGGATTGATTGTACACTTGAAAAACCGAAGAAAGTAAAATAATTGTTCCGAGTAAAATCATTAAGATAACTGGGTACAAAATTAAGATATAAAAAATAATAACTTTCTTGGGGCACCTGGGTGGCTCGGTGAGTTGGGCCTCTGCCTTCAGCTCAGGTCATGATCTCAGGGTCCTGGGGTCGAGCCCTGCATCGGGCTCTCTGCTCCACAAGCAAGGAGCCTGCTTCTCCGTCTCTCTCTGCCTGCCTCTCTGCCTACTGATCTCTCTCTGTCAAATAAATAAATAAAATCTTAAAAAAAAACAACTTTCTTATACATGAACAGTGAATTATAAAATTAAAGAAAAATAGCAACTACAAAAATAACAAAGAAGACAAGATATAAAAGATAAAATATCTAGTCATACATTTAATAAGAAAAATTCAAGATCTAGAAGAAAAAAAATGCAAATGCTACTGGACACCTGAAACAAAACAGAAGTAAATGGAAAGAGATACTTAGTTCTTGGATGGGAAGACAGTAAAAAGAAATCAGTTTTTCCCATATTGATACACATATATATTTTTTATATATTATAATTATTATAATATAATAATATAGAATATATATATTTATATATTTGAAATGATTACAATAAAAATAAAGATAGGATTTTTAGTTTTGTATATTAATTAGTGTAAGCCAATTGCTTGAACAAATAAACCCAAGTATATAATAGCTAGAAAATGATGGATGTTTATTTGAAACAAAATAGATCTTCCTGTTGGTGGATCTGTGTGTGTGTGTGTGTGTGTGTGTGTGTTTGTGTATGTGTCTTTCTCTCAATCAGAATTCTTTAATTTTTCATTCTGCTATTTTCAACACATAGTTTCTAAGGTGACTGTGCTCATGTGCCTGAAGCTGGCAGAGAAACATGAATGCTTAAGCATGGGACATTTTTTTTAAGCATGGAAAACTTTCATGGGCCAGTCCTAGAAGTGGTACACACCTCTTCCACTCACATGCCGTTGGCTAGAGCTCTGTTGTATGACCACGTTTAATTTCAAGCAAGTCTAGCCTATATAGTCTGTCTGAGTGCCAGGAAATAGAAGAATTGAGTTCAAAGTACTTTTTGTCACAGGAAAATTCTAAAGTTCACATGAAAAGCATGCAAGAATAGCAGAACATTAGAAACAAGTTTATGCAAAACTCAACAACTTTGATGAAATGGACAAGTCTTTAAAAATGCAATTCTAGCAAAACTGACAAAAGAAGAAACAGAAAACCTAAACAGACCCATTACCTATTAAAGAAATGGAATTTGTAGAGGTGCCCATGTGGCTCAGTTGGAAGAGCATGAGACTCTTGATCTCAGGGTCATGAGCTCAAGCTCCACGTTGAGTGTAGAGATCACTTAAATAAATAAATGTTTTTTGAAGAAAAGAAATGGAATTTGTAGTACAAATCCTTCCCACAAAGAAAACTCAAAGCCCAGACAGGGCTCACTGGTGAATTTTTTCAAACATTTAAAGAAGAAATAACACCAACTCTACACAAACACCTTCGGGAAATAGAGCTTTAAAATCAGCAATAAATGATGAATTTTATCATCTATAGAGAAAATAGTATGAGCCCTTCCCAACTTGTTATATGACACCAGCATAATGCTGATACAAAAGCTTGATGACAATATTTTGAGAAAAGAAAATGCAGACAATGAATACAGATGTGAAAATCTTTAACGAAATATTAGTGAGTAGAATCCAACAATATAGTAAAAGAATAATATATTATAACCAAGTGAGATTTGTTCCAGAAATGCAAGGCTAGTTTAACATTCAGAAATCAATTAATATCATTCATCATATTAACAAAGGAGAAAACCCACATGACCATTCCAGTAGATGCAGAAAAATCATTTGAAAAAATTCAAAACCTGCTCATGATAAAAACTGTCAGCAATGGTGAAACACTAAGTTTTTCCCAAGTACAGGAATGAGGCAAGGATGTCTACTCTCACCACTTCTATTTGATATTGAACTGGAAGTTCAAGATGGTGCAATAAAAGAAGATAAAGAAACAAAAGGCATAAAGACTAGAAAAGAATAATCTAAACTACTAGAATCGGCAGATGATATGGTATTTACATAGAAAATCCTATGGAATCTATAAAGAATTATAGGAACCAATAAGTAAATTTTGCAAGGTTACGGGGTTTGAGGTAAGTTGATAAAAATCAATGTTACATCTATATGTTAGCAAAAAAAACTAGAAAATGAAATTTTAAAAATACCACTTGCATTGTCATCAGAAAACATCAAATACTAGGAATATATCCAACAAAGTCTATGTAAACCTGTATCTAAAAACAGAAAATATGACTGAGAGAAATTAAAGTGTAACAAAATGAATGGAGACATGACCGTGGATTGGAAGATCTGATATATTTAAGATGTCCATTCTCCCCACATTGACAGATAGATTCAGCACCACCCCGATCATAATCACAGTAGGCTTTTTTGAAGGGGTTGACAAACTGATTCTAAAATTCATATGAGAATTTAAGAGTCTAGAATAGCTAAAACAATATTAAAATGAAGAAGTCTGAAGAATTAATACACCTTAAAGACTTACTTTAAAACTGTAGTAATTAAGACAACGCAGTATCAATGTAAGTATAGACAAATAGACCAAAGGAACAGAATAGAAAACCCAAAATAGACTTTGCATATATGTTATCTGAGTTCCAGTCAAGGCACCAAAACAATTCATTGGAGCAGGAAGAGGTTTTTTAACAAATGGTGTTGGAACAACTGGATATTTACATGAGAAAAAGCTCAATTCAGCCTTACTTTTATGCCACACACGAACATTAGTTTGCTATGGATTATAGACCTAAATGAAAATATCAAAATTATAAAGCTTCTAGAAGAAAACATAGAATATTTGGGGGGACTGTACAGGTAAGCCAAGATTTCTTGGACAGGACATAAAATAATCATAAGGCAAAAAACTGACATGAGACTTGGGAATTAAAAGCTTCTGCCATCGTAAGACATCAATGAGAAAATTAATAGGCAAGTTACAAATTGGTAAAAAAAAAAAAAGAGTGTGAGCATATACATCTGAAAAAAAGGTTGGTATCCAGGAAATATAAAGAACTCCTACAACTCAATAAATAAAAAAAAAAAGCAATTTTTAAGATAAGCAAAAAAATTTGAACAAATACCTCACAAAGAAAGATTCACAGATGGCCAAAAAGCAAATAAAAAAGAGCTTGACACCATCAATCATTAGTCATTATTAGTCATTGATACCATCAAACCACAATAAGATAACAACCACACACCCACCAGAATAATTAACATTTGAAAAAATTGGCAACACCAACAATTAACAAGGTTGTGGAGCAACTGAAATTTTTTTTTTTTTTTTTTTGGTAAGCTCTACACACAACGTGGAGCTTGAATTTGTGATCCTGAGATCAAGAGTCACATGCTCTACTGACTGAGCCAGCCAGGCTCCCCTGAAATTCTTACACACTATTGGTGGGAATGTAAAATGGCACAACCACTTTTGAAAAAAAGTCTGATAGCTTCTTATAAACTAAACATACATCAACCCTCTGACCCAGCAACTCTGTTCAAGAGAGATGAAAAAATGTATTCATAAAAAGGATTTCATAAGAATGTTTATAACAGTGGGGAGTCTGGGTGGTTTAGTTGGTTAAGGGGCTGCCTTCGGCTCAGGTCATGATCTTGAGGTCCTGGGATCGAGCCCCACATGGAGCTCTCCACTCAGTAGGGAGTCTGCTTCCCCCTCTCCCTCTGCTTCTGAGCCCCGTCCTGCTTGTGCTCTTTCTCTCAATCAAATAAATAAAATCTAAAAAATATATACATATATATATTTTTAACAGCTCTACTCATAGTAGGTACCAAGCTAGAAATAGCCCTGGTGTCTACTGATAGGAGATTGGCTAAACAAACTGGAATATCCATATAGTAGAACAGCAGAGCAATAAAAAGATCAAACTATGGATAACCCCAACAACTTGGATAAATTTCAGAAACATTATGCTGAATGAAAGAAGGCGTACATAAACATGTGCATACCACTTAATCCCATTTATGTGACACTTTAGAACAAGCAAAGCAAATCCACAATGAAAAAAAAACCACGAAGTTGTGGCCTCTGGAGTGGTGGGGCTGGAGACTGGGACGGAACATGAGGGAATCTTCTGGGATGATGGAAATGTTGTCTTATTCTGAGTGGTAGTCACATATGTAGGCAATTGCCAAAATGTATAAT
Source organism: Mellivora capensis (assembly GCA_004024625.1). Lineage (NCBI taxonomy): Eukaryota > Metazoa > Chordata > Mammalia > Carnivora > Mustelidae > Mellivora > Mellivora capensis. Next base: position 69,160 of record PISX010008685.1, on the reverse strand, counting down.
CTGAACACTAGAAATCTGTGTATTGGGGCCCCTGGGTAGCTCAGTGGGTTAAAGCCTCTGCCTTCGGCTCAGGTCATGATCCCAGGGTCCTGGAATCGAGCCCCACATCGGGCTCTCTGCTCAGCAGGGAGCCTGCTTCCTCCTTTCTCTCTGCCTGCCTCTCTGCCTACTTGTGATCTCTGTCTGTCAAATAAATAAATAAAATCTAAAAAAAAAAAAAGAAAAGGAAAAGAAATCTGTGTATTTTATTATATTTAAATTATACCACCAAAAAAAAAAACAAAAAACAAAAACAAAAAAAAACAAAAACCCAAAACCAACCCAAAAAGAAAAGCTGGGAAGAAGATAAAAAAGAATCCAGAATTAGACAAAAACACATATGAAACTTTAATATGATAAAGATGTCACTGCAAATGAGTGGGTGAAAATGGATTATTAAATAAATGATATTGAGGTAACTGGGGAAAAAACAGGTTGGAAGCAGCTCTCACTGCTGACACCAGCACCAGTTGTGGATGGATCAAAGACTTAAAGGTAAATAAATGAAACCGGGAAAGGACTGAAGCAAACATGGGTAATTCATGATTCTGACTCTGGAACTTTCTCTAAATGATTCACATGCAGAAGCTGTGGATGAAAATATGAACACGGCCTCTAAAATCAAGCAGGTCTGATTGGAAACAAATTCCGCAAATACAATTAAAAGAAAATAATCACACATTTATGTACATATGAGCCCACAGGTCAATTTTTTTTAAAGTTTTCCAAAAGGAAAATGGGCACAGGACGTGGACGGATGGCTCACAGAGTATACATACAAATGGCTTTTAAGTCCATGTTCAAGGATGGCTCAAGAAATGCCAGTAAAAACCACGTCAAGGCGTGCCTGGGTGGCTCAGTCATTAAGTGTCTGCCTTCAGCTCGGGTCACGATCCAGGGGTCCTGGGATCGAGCCCCACATTGGGCTCCCCACTCAGCGGGAAGCCTGCTTCTCCCTCTCCCACTCCCTCTGCTTGTGTTCCCTCTCTCCCTGTGTCTCTCTCTGTCAAATAAACAAAATCTTAAAAAAAATAAAATGTCAAGTTACCATTTACCCCTATTGAATGATCTAGGCCACATTTTTTTTTTTTTTTTTTTTT
>PISX010008685.1:0-67921 GCA_004024625.1 Mellivora capensis | reverse complement strand
CACATGTCCAGAAAGACAAATGACAGAGATACACAGTGCAGCCTTGTTCGCAGTGGCAAATAATGGACATCGAAAGGAGGCTTGTTGAATAAATGACCGTGTCTGGATATAATGGAATCCATGAAACTGCCTGAAGTGCACCCAAGCGGATTAATGTGGTCCCTCCGAATGCGGACTCTGCAGCCAGAATGCCTGGGTCCCAGCCCCAGCTCTGCCACTTACTGGCTGTGTGACCTGGGGCCAGTTACCTGACCTAGCCTGTCTGTGCCCCTGTTTCCATATCTCTTAAGTGGGATTAGTAATTAGCATTAGTAATAATAATAATAATGCCACCTACCTCAAAAGGTTACGCTGAGGGTAAATGAGTAAAAAAACAAGTTTTAAGACATTTAGACCAGTGCCTGGCTCATGGTAAGTAGGTGTGGACTATAATTATTACAAATCTGAAACAATCTCAAAAATAAAGTGCAAAAAAACCAAGATGCTGTCCCAGTTGTATAAAACTGGGGTGTGCAAAATAGTTCTAAATATTCATACTCGTGTATGCATAGGAAATCTCTAGAAGGAGGGACCGGAAACTAGAGGTTGTCTCTGAGGAGTGATCAGGGATGGGAGGCAATTCTTACTGAGTAACTTTTATACTTTTAAATACATTTTTTTTACAGAGTGTACACATGATCCATTCCAAAATTTTAAAATTAAAAAAATACATATATTTAAAAGAAAGTCCCTTAGGGTGATGGAACTGTGTCCTGGTTTGGGGTGTGGTTAGACAAATCTATATGTGTGTTAAACTTCATGGAACTGTACATTAAAAGAAAAAAGCAAATTTTACTGTAAAATAGTTTTGTTTTAAAAAGTCCCTTTGGCTCCAATGCATGATATAGAGCCTTGAGGCCAGGACACCAGTGAGGAGGTGATTGCATTTTGGAAGAAAAGAAACTCTTAGAGCCCAGGGAAGGAACAACAGTAGTGGAGACAGATAGAAGAGAATTCAGAACTGTACAGGAGAAAAGCGTGCACTTCATTCTTTCATGAAACACAGCCTGACTTAGCGCACACTGTTTGCTGGGCACTGGGTACTCACCCACTCAGCCTAACAGTCCCAGCAGACAGCAGGTATTGTCATCCCAAATTCCCAAATCAGGTTTAAGGAACTTGCCCAAGGTGTAAGTGGCAGGGCCCTTGAACCAGGCCTGTCTGACTCCAATATCTGTACTCTTTTCAGCACAAAAGACTCCTTTTCCCTAATAAGTTAGATCCAGGGAAGTCTGGGAAGGCTTCACAGAGGAGGTGACGTTTGAACGGGGACCTTGAAGAGTTTATTCAGTGTTCTGTCCTGCACAACCCTAAACACTGCGTTTCACAAGGTAATCTCTGGGACTGGCTTCCCCAGCCGTTGTGCTGTGCCTGGGCCACGGCTCTGGGTTCTTCGCACAGAAATGGAGAAGATGCTACAATTAGATTTTGCTGTATAACAAACCACCTCCCAAATTTAGCAGTTGGTTTAAAACAATAAACATTTACACGTTGGCTGGTGACTTCTTCTAACCCCAGATGGGCTTATTCCTACCTGAGTCAGCTGTCGAGATAGCTGTGGACTGAGCAACCATCCTGATTTGCTAGAACTGTCCCAGGGACAGCACTGCTGGAGCTGCACACCGGGAAACCTGTTAGCTCTGGGCAAACTGAAACAGTCAGTCGCCCTGGTTGACTAGGGCAGTCAGGTCTTGACTGGCTTGGGCCAAGATGTCTCCCTCCATTGTGTCTTTCGATCTCCAGCAGGTTAGCCAAGGCTCATGGCAGCTGTGATGGGGGTCCAGAGAGAGCAGAAGCATGCAAGGCTCCCTAAGGCCCCTTCAAGCTCAGAAGTAGCCCATCATCACTTCTGCCCACATTCTGTTCATCAAAACAAATTGTAACACCAGGTTTGATTAATGGGGTAGAGAACACCTCTCTTGCTTGATAGGATGAATTGTAAGGTCTTATTGCAAAGGACATGGAAATGGGGGCAAGGATGGAGAACGGGGGCCAATTTTGTGATCAGTCTGCCACAGTCTGCTTGTTGTGTTAAGCCAACTACTGAATTTGGGAGATAGTTTGCTACACAGCAAAATCTGACCAATACACCTTCTCCATCACATGGGCCCTATTTGGGGAGTGGCAGGGAGTTCCATGTGGCCGCAGCATGGTAGGCTGTCAAAAGATGGGGAGAGACATAAGAATGGCTGGGTCTACATGCTTTCTCGTCTCCTGGACTGGCAGGATGAGGACAACAGGAGAGGGACCATTATACAGGTGAAAAAGACTTCATACAGATGAGAAAGACTGGGGCCCAGAGAAGGCAGGCATGCACCCAAAGGCACACAGCCAGTTTGCCCAAGCAAGGACTGGAACCAGGGCTTTCCCTGCTCGGCCTAGAAAAACCAGGGGAGGAAGAGGGGCTCAAAGGTCCTCTCATGGTCTCTATACTTAAGACCCGAAGGCCATAACATATCCATAAGAATGGGGAGGGGTGGCCTGCTGGACACGGGTGGGTGCTAAGATCACCAAAACTCCCCTTGGCACTTACGCTCCTACAGGACTACACTTATTTATTCTTTCAATTTGAATGATTATTTTCTTTCCTCCAAAAACTCCCCGGGGCTCCCTCTATATCATCAGCAGCAAATAGATTTGCAGGTGTTTAATTAGGCTAGAAAATTATAGAGAGCCAGGAGCCTTGACCAGTACTCTTTCGCCTCCTGGGGAGGCCCTCAGGCTAGGAAATCAGGCCAGTTTCAGGGAAAGGGAAGGACATCCCTGCCGATGTCCTGGTCAACTGGGTCCCTGTAAAGCCACTCAGCTGCCACTGACCTTGTGGCTTTGGACTAGCTGCTGCCCTTGCTGGGGCTTGAGCTCCTGGTCTGTACCTTGAAGGGTAGACAAAGTAAGAAGCGGTGTGGTGGGATCTGAGACAGCAAGGAGACTGTGTGGACAAATTGGCATTGGCCGTGGATGGACCCACCATGGCTCTGCCAAGTGCATTGCAGCCCCAGAAGTGGGGAGGAGGCAGGGCCAGCAGAGCAGGGAGGACATGGGAGGGGCTCTATCCTCTTTTAGAAAAGCAGATGATCTTCTGGTTGCCCAGCAATCCTACTTGTGCCCGGTGGCCCTTAGTCAGCACTGACTCACTTTAGCTTGTTGGCACTCCTGGGGGAACATCTGCTACCCCAGTGGACAGAGGAGAGTGACTGTTCTGTACGGCACAGCAGGTGTGAGGCACAGGTCTTCTGGCCTGGGTCTCCAGGATCTTTCCATAAACCTGCTGAATGTTGGTGGCAGGCCTTCCACCGCCAACCGCCCAGGACTGCACGTTCTGGATTTGCCCCCTGCTCTCTGCTCCAGCGGCTACATCCTTGGGGCACCCATGCCCTCTGGCTTCTGGTTGGTTCCGAGGGTGGGAAGCAGCAGCAGTTGCTGGGAGGGTGGGAGGAGACAGAGGCTGGGGATTTGTTGCCGGGTTCCATTCCTGTTGGACCAGCTTGCTTCCTCCAGCAAAGCTGGCTGATCAGACTGGTTCCCCGCAAAGCCGTTTCCCACCCGTTGGTCTCTGCAAATCTCTAGAGCCAGTATCTTGCATTTTCTCTTAATCAGTTCAATTTTCTGTAAAATCTTGTTTTTAAAAAACTTGAATCTGTTTTTTTAAAAATAAAATTTCTATTTTAGGACAGTTTAGATTTACAGAAATCATGTGAAGGTACATGAGAGGTCAACTCACTTCTTAAACTTCATTTTAAAGGGGAACTTTTCATGATTCCTGCAAACGGAAAAGCAGCACAACTTGCCTCACATTGACTTTAATCTTAAAAATGAATAGTGAAAACAAAACGTTATTAAATTTTAAAAATTGGAATAAAAAATTAACAGTGCCAGAGGAATACTAATAAATCTGATTGATTTATTAGAATGCATCCTTGTGCATAATTGGCCGGAATCTCTACGCACGTGTAGACAAAAGTAGAGGCAGGCTATGAAGCCCTTCACGGTGCAAGGCCATGGCCAGGCATCAGGTGGTTTTCGACTCCGACCCACTCAATGGCCCTGCTGAGAGTTCCTGGGAGGAATGAGCCAGCCCATAGCACAGCCGACATTGATGGGACACCTGCCTCTGGGAGTGGGGGGGGCCGGGGGGATAATGCTCTGAGGACTTTCATCTTAGATCATCAGAGCTTCAAGACAATCTGACGATAATACTATTATCTCACTTTTTAGATGGAGAGATGGAGGCAGGTCGAAGAGCTGGTTCAAGGCCACAGGCAGAACCCAAGCTGGAGCGTTGGGGGGAGGCGTGGAGGCAAGCTCGCACTTGCTTCAGCCCTGCTCTATTCCTGATAGCAGAGAAGGCAGGGACTGTCTTTAAAAGGGGATTCCAGGAGGATCTCCTCAGCTTTATTTCCACCCCACCAACTTTGTACTCTGAAATTCCTTGATTATATAGAAAGGGGAAAGCCTAGAAATGAACACCCTAAATCCTTCTCCAAGATTCAACGATTATTAACATGCTCTGTATCTCCATATGTATTTTTCCATTTTGAATTGAAATAAACAAAGCTTCTCCGCCACGTGGCCTTGGCAATAATGCCAGGTTTGGCGTGCTTGTGATTTCTTTCTAAATGCATTCAAGAATAAATACCTTACTGTGAAAACAAGGAGCTATTTGCCCATGCATCTCCTAAAAGCATCCCATGTGTTCCTACAGGTATGACCGCTATATCCTGGGAAAATCGGGCCTTGAAATAGGAGGGATCGCCATGGATCTCTGGGTTATTTTCAACACAGATGCCACCCAAGCCCACCAGCTCCCTCCAGGGACGGGGCTGGGGACTGCATGGGGAGGATAGTGTGGGGTCTGGGCGGGGAAGGCCAGGGGAGGGATGTGAGCAGTGCAGACGTGGCTTTGCACTGGCTGTTCCCTGTGCCTGCACACTCTTCCTGATTATGTGCAGGCGCCCTCCCTCCCTTTAATCGGGTGGCCGCTTGGATGTCACTCTCAGAGAGGCCAGCCACAGTGCCCCCCACCCCTTCTCTGGCTTCATTCTTCAAAGTGCTTCAGATGGTGATGCTGTTTCCTACATGAGGCTGTCGGCTCCATACAGGCGGGGACATGTGCCTCTTTACTCAGCACTGCGTCGCTGGGCCTGGCACAGACCTGACACCAGCACGTGTTAAATAAACGATTGCTGGGGGAACAGGTGAAGGAACCTGTGGCCTGAGGTTCAGATTCAGACTCGAAGCCTGGTGCCAACACCAGGAGCCATTTAGCCCTTGTCTGCAGAATCTCTGCAGTGGGGAGCTTGGTCCCTACACTCCTGAAAGGTGATCACATTTGAGGGTTTCTTTCTAGACTTTTCTCTGTAGACATGATTTTTTTAATGCCACTTCAAAAGCTGAGACTTAGATTTATTCCCTGAGGAACATAAGAGGGAGTTTTTGCCTAGCACAGGGACCCTGCCAGGGACTCGGGGAGGGCAAGGACCCTCTGCTTTCTCCTGACCCCCATTCTGCATATTTCTGAGCAGAAGTCCAGTTTCCCAGCAGGCTCGAGGCCTGCGGGGTCCTCATGTCCCCCAGATCTTGCTCCTCCTCCCTACACTTCTCTACTGGTGAGGAGATGGGAACGTCCTCCTCTCGGCTTGGAGGCCTCGTTAACAAAATCCTAGGCTGGGTGGGGCAGTGGAAAGTGCTCCAGCTGAGAACAGCTGTCCCGGGTTCTCTGCCACTGTGAGTCACGGTGTAATCTTGGGCCTTGCCTTCCACACCTGTAAAGTGGGGACAGTGACCTTGTTCTGAGCCCAGGGATAAGAACACATTCTAGGTCAGGTTTCCAAGCCCCAGGGGCTTTCTGCAAATAGCAGCCAAACCACCCCATCCCCAAAGGCCTCCGGCGCAGATCAGCAGCAGAGAAACACTGTAGCCTGGTTCGCCTGAGCACAGACAGAATTCTGGCCAAGGAACTAGGTGAGGGGCCCCATGGCAGCCAATTCTGAGCTGTCCATGTGATGCAGAGAACAAATCAAGTTCATAAAGTCAGAGCGGGCTGTGGCAACGTGACCGCAAACCACTCCTTGGCCACCTGACGCGGGGGCTAGCAGGGCGGCCCCTTGAAAGGCCCAACCCAGTGTCCGCCATGTCCACCTGACCTTCCCATAGGCCACACGGAGCCTGGGCACCAGGCTTTCGCTGACATTGTGCTCCTGCCTGACATGCTTTCCCTGAGTGGCTTAGCCCCACAGTTTCTAATCCAGGAGAATGGGGTCCGGCTGGGAGTCGAGGCATTTTTGGAGGTGAGGTACCCAAGCCAGTAGTCTGGGCTCAAAGCCCAGACTTGGGGTGAAAGCTGTCCTTGACATCCAAAGTTCAGGAGAGAATTAATTCCCAGGCTCCATCAAGAATCTCTCCTATTGGGACTCTCACACCTGCACAATAACCACCCAGGCTTCAAGGTCAATGTCAGGACACTTCTTCCAGGAAGCCCTGCTGGAATGGCTGGGATTCAGCTCCCTGATTCCCCCAAGATCTTCAGTGGCCACCCTGTGTGAAATTCTGGCATCCCCCTGGCCTCAGCACACCCGGCCACCAGTACCCCCTTCTGTTTTGGAGCACAGTCCCTATCGCCATCTGCTGCACTTTCAGTTTGCTTATTTGTTTATTTTCTGGCTCTCCCGCTAATGCAAGCTCTTCGAGGGGAGGGGCGTGAGGGGAGGGGCGTTGTCCCTTTGGTTTGCTTTTGTATCTCTGTGCCTAAACAGCGCCCAGGAGCAGTAGCCTCAAATATTAGTTAAACAGAGAATGGATCGAAGGAAGGCGCACAGCATACGCCAAGGCTTGGAGGTGTGAAGGGGCAGGGAAGTAAGAAGGTGCTACGGAGTATAAAATGGCAAAAGTGAGATCTTCAAGAGGCCGGGGTGAGGGGGGGGGATGGTAGTAAGACCTGAACTGAAAGGGTTGTGAATGCCAGACCCAAGGTTGGTGTGGGGGGCTTAGCAGTGTGTTAGATGTGGGAGCAACAGGTCTGCTCTGGGTTTGGAAAGACCCTCTGGCTGGGTAAGAGGAAATACTATGGGGGAGAAGAGTGGAAGCAGACAGAACAGTGAGGAGGCTGTGGAATTAGCCAGGTGAGGGAAGGTGGGCACCTAGCCCACAGTGGGCAACATGGGGGGAGAGTCGTGGTGGAATCAGGAGAGGGAAGAGGAGGCCAGGGCCAGGCTGAGGACGGACCAGTGGACAGTCTGTTGGACTGGGGTCCACCTGGCAAGCCTCAGCCAAAGGCTGCCCCCACAGGGCCCAGGGAGCTGGGGGCCCCATCCTGGACTCCAGGGAGGCCCAGAACCTTCTGTGAATGGCAAGAAACTGGATCCACTGTTGCCCACCTCGTGTCTGCTATGTCAAGTGTGAGGCAGGCAAATTAAACCAGTGGGGGAAGCTCGGCTGACCCAAAGCTGCCCCTCATGTGAGGGGCGAATGAGGTCACAGAAGAGACTTACTTTGCAAGGGCTGGGCCCCTGTTAAGTGCTATGTACGTATTTGTTGTTATTATTATTCCCAGAACCTCAAAGTTTGTTTTATTTTTTTTTTTAAGATGTATTTATTTTAGAGAGAGAAAGCAAGCTTGAGCAGGGGGAGGGGTAGAGGGAGGGAACCCTCAAGCAGACTCCCTGCCCAGCAAGGAGCCAGTGTGAGGCTCCATCCCAGGACTCTGAGACCATGACGTGAGCCGAAATCAGGAGTCGGCTGCCCAACCGATGGGGCCACCCAGGTGCCCCATAGAACTCAAAGTTTATCAAATACTAGGTCCCTCCTCGAGCTCCTCACAGGGCCCTAGGAGGTGGGGCCTCTTCTTCCCCCGGCAGGTAAGGGCTAACAGGAAACTGGATGCCACTTCCAGGGCTTTGCGGGAGGATTAATTGAATGCAGGTGAAGTGCTAGAAGAGTCTGGTGCCCAGCAGGTGCTCGCTGAGTGGTAGTCATCAACACACAAGTCAGGCACTTCTACCAGCAATGAGCTCCCCCGGTGAAAAATGAGCCCATCGAAGTCCTAGGAGAGATTGAGATTTGCCCAAGGTCACAGGGCAAATGGCTTGGAGATGATTCTTGAGATGGGATACAGGTGACTTCCGGTAGCTGGAGCAACGCCATGATGTAGGTTCTGGTGAAGGGGCTGGGTTCAGGAGAGGGTCTCCGGGGAGGGGCAGGGAGATAGCAGGACAGAGCTGAGGCCATGGTTTGGGCTTTGACAATTTGGGCTTCCCCCACTCCTTTCCAGCTTTGCAGCCTGAACCCAGTGCCCTCCATCCCTGTTTACCCACCTGGTCCAGCTCTTTGCCTTACAGATGGGGAAACCAAGGCCTGACAGGGTGGCAGGAGGTGCCTGTGTTCTGATCAGACCCACCATGTTCTCAACCCAGCCCTTCCCCTTCCTAGCTCTGAGATCCTGGCCAAGCTTCTTACCTACCCTGAGTCTCCCTTTCCTCATTTTCTAGGATCTGTCAAAAGCGTTTACCCTGTACCAGGCACCGAGCTGAAGGCTTTGCATGTGCCATTGCATCTATTCCTGACAACAGTCCCACATCCTGCATGGGGAGACTGAAGCTCAGTCTTTCCCCAGGTCACACAGTGTGTGTGTTGGGGGGTTGGATTTGGAGTGAGGATTCAGACTCAGGTCTGGGTGATTCCAAAGCCTGTGTTCTTGAAATGAAGAAAATAATCTGGACCTCATCTGGTCCTTGTGAGAACATAGAGATAATAAAACATAAAACAGTAGTTAAGGTTTCCCTAGCCTTTAATGGCCGGGCCAGGTACTGTTCTAAGTATTTCACTTATATTAATTCATTTAATCCATGCATCAACGCTCTCAGGAGACACCAATGCTACTATTACCATTTCCCTGTTACACGTCAGGAAACTGAGGCACAGAGGCTAAGTGGCATGCTCAAAGTCACAAACTAGTGAGTGGTAGAGTCAGGATTGGAATCCAAGCCCTTTGGCTCCAGAGTCTTTGCCTTTACCCCCTTCCCTACACACATCCAACACCACACGGGATGGGACATGCTGGACCCTAAAGCCACATGGGCTCTTCCCAGCAAGGGAGACGCAGGGCTCGGGACTGTTTCTGCCACCCTTACTGCAGCCCCATCCCAGGGTCTGGCTGGTGCACAGGCCACAACCACCAGGACAGAGAGTTCACAAGCTGAGAACACCACAGAAGACATGCCATCCATCTCCCGAGAAACCACCCGGGGCAGGGCTGGCCCAGCTTCCTTACCCAGGGACCCCCCTCCCTCTCAGGTCCCTAAGGCCAGGCCTGTAACCCTACAGTAGGCCCCACGGCAACCACAGCCACACCCTTTGTCTTCTTCTGTCCCATAACCCGCCCCTCTAGGTCCTCTTAAGTGAAGACACTTTTAAGACATTACTTCAACCCGTCCTCTCCAAATTTGAGGCTTTGCTCAAACTATCTCCTTTGCCTGAAGGCTCTCCCTCTGGAAAGACTTTCTTTCGCTGTGAGCAGAGTTTCTCCCAACTGCCTCTGAAATCCATGCATGGCCCTCATGGCCTCCGTCATGCCCCACATCACACACCAGTGTAGTTGTGTATCTGGCTATCTCAAACTCTGGTCTGTGTACCTAACAGTTTTCATTTTCGTTTTAATAGATTGATTTATCTATTTTAGAGTGAGCAAGCAGCAGGGAGGGGCGGGGGAGAGGGAGAGAGAATCCCAAGCAGACTCCCCCTCTGAACGTGGAGTCCGATGTGGGGCTTGATCCTGCAGCCCTGAGATCATGACCCCAGCCAAAACCAAGAGTTGGATGCTTAACCCACTGAGTCACCCAGGCGCCCCTACCTGTGAGTTCTATACAAGCACACAATCCCCTCCTAACACGTAGCAACACACTCAGAAACACACAGCCACAGAGAAATACACCACAGCTCTCTTCTCATGGGTACACGCAGGCACCTAAACCCCAGTTACCACAGGCATGTCTGACCCACTAACCAGGGCCCCCAGGCTCACACGTACACTCAAGCCAGCCACAAGGTAAGGTCCGAGAACAGACACACACTCACGCACACCCACACAGACGCACCACAGCATGTGTCCAAGAGCACAGGGGTAAAGCTCCCCTTGCGGGATGACGTCTTTGCATAAGTTGCCTCCACGGCCTACGCTCTACACCCAAGCACACAGAGCAGTATACAGTCGTGCAGAAATGCGCCCCGCCCCCCAGCAGTGGGCTCACTCATGGATGTGCCAAAGCGCAGTCATTCCCGGGGTGGGCTGGCCGGCTCTGGCTGAGGCTGGGAGGACATCTCTGCCGAGACAGGCTGGAGGCCCCTGAGAAAGCAGGGCTCAGGCCTAGAGGGGAAGAGAAATGATGTGTCTACTGGGGTCCTGGGTGGAGGGTCCTGGGCGGGAGAGGTCCTCTTGGGCTGATTCCTGGCTCCCATTTTCTTCTTGCTGCTGTGCCTTCAGACCACCGAACCCCCCCCCCCAACATACCACACATGGTCCCCGTGCCAGTCCCCAGCCGTTGCTCCAGCCACCCTTGTCAGTCTTGTCCTTAAATACTGAGAACATGCATTGACCAGCATCTGCTGAACACAAGGCCGGATGGGGAGAACTCCATGCCAGGGGCCCCCCCAGGCCTCACTGTGGTCCTGGCCCTGTCAGCACTGATGGCATCCCATGGGATCCTCCTGTCACCTCTGACACGAAGGATCATTCTGCTCATTTTAAAGGGGTGGAAATGGAGGCTCAAAGAGATGAAGGGACTCGTCCGAAGCGACACAGCCAGTGAGTGATGGGGCAAATATGGACCTGCTTTCCCAAGGGAGCTCCTGGTCCCCAGGCCCCCAAGCCGGCACTGGGTCCTCTCAGCCCTCCCCTGCCACCCAGAGAAGCGGCAGGTGCAGGGAGATATTGGGTGGGGTGGAGTCTTTCTTTGGGTCTGGGAAGGCAGCAGGATAGATTTTGCTGGGGAACAGCCCGGCCTTCCTGGCTCTGGGACGCCACCTCCTTGCTCACCAAGATAGGGCCTCCAGGTGGGAAAGCTGCAGACATCAGTGAACAGCTCATCTCCCAGCCCCACTTCAGGGTCCTAGAAGGCTGTGGTCCTAAATGTTCCCCATTTAGGGAGCAGGGTTGGGTGGAGCCATGCCAGCTACAAGGGGCCCTAGGATTCCTCTTCGCCCTAACAACCACGGGCTCACCAGCCTTATTTCTTCTTCCTGGGCACTCAGGAAGATTGAATTTCTTACCTAACTTGCCACCATGACAAAAGCCAGGAACTGGGATTTTTGGAAAGGGTGTAGGCAGAAAGAGCACACGCTGCTCCCAGGCCCAGCTTTAAGGCCCCTGGGGTGGCACTCTGCTCTTTCCCTCTCCTTCTACTACGGCAGTGTGGCAGACTTACGTTATAGACGGTGGCACTCTAAGATGGGAGGAACTTGGGTCCCTGAGTCGTCACATGGAAAAGAGATGCTCAGGAGAGCCGCTGACCCACATTGTGTGAGCAAGAAATAAACTTTTATGGTGTTACCCTCTGAGATTTCAGGGTCTGTTACCCTAGCAGAACCCAGACTAGCGTGACTAATATATTTCTCTTGGAGAGACTTCACATCTCGAGGTTTCATGCAGATTTTTATTTTTTAGTTTTAATTTGATTTTGTTTTTTTTTTTTAAGTGGGCTCTATGCCCAATGTGGGGCTCAAACTCACTACCCCAAGATCAAGAGCTCTATGCTCTAGGGACTGAGTCAGCCAGACGGCCCGCAGATTTTTATTGAGGAAAGATGTCTATGACTAAAACCCCACATCCGGGTTGTCCTGTCCCCAGGCCCCCCTGCTCTGATGTTTTGAGAGTCTGTATTCAGACAGCTGTGGGGCAGTGGGAGCCAGGAGTGTTGAGCGTGCTCACGGACCCTGGCTGTGTGCCTTGGACAGGTGTCGTACTTCTCTGAGACACAGTGTCCTCACCTGTAAAGTAGAGGTTGTGATGCTTCATCTTCAGGGATGCGGGGAGGATCCAAAAGGAACTGTAAACTGTGGAGGGGGGAGATGGTGCTTCGGGGAATGCACTTTACCTCATTATGCACATTCCTTCCCAACCCCCCTGCCAAGGCAAGGGCAGGGAGAGACTTTAGGGCTTTATTTCTAAGTGGGGTGTCTGGGGTCCTGAAATTTCCTTCATCTAGTCACTGAATAAGCCACTGCTCTAGCTGCAAAGGGCCCAGCAGCAATACACAGAAGTCCTTGCACCCGGGTGGGGACACGTCCTGTGTGTGCCCGGTGGGAACACGTCCTGCTCTGTGCTGCATCCTAGGCCGCAAGTCTAGTGTCTGCAGTCAACCATCTTTGCTCTGTTAACAAGGATGAGAGTTCACTATGTTCCAGGCCCTTTGCAAGTCCATTAGGCCTCCATGAGGTAGAGGCATCCCCCATCCAAATTTTAGAGACTGGAGTCACAGTGAGACTGAGTCCCTTGCTCAAGGTTACAGAGGTAGGATGCATGGTGAGGCTGGTGTGTGACCCCAGGAAGCCCTACACCAGGGCCCAAGCACAGGACCACTGAGCATTTCTGTGGCTACTGTCTCTGTAGCATGCGTCTGCGTGGATGTGCATGTGGCCACAAGGATGAGGGAGGGGAGGCTGGCACGGACCAGGGATCCAAGGCTTAGCACAATAGTAAAATTTCTCTGTTGCTTTGTCTCCTCCTGTCTCTCTGACTCTCCCCAGTTTTCTTCTTAACCTCATTTGGTACAACGCTCCCTGGCTTCACAGTTCTCTGTGCCTCACTGATTCTCTCCGTGCCCTTCACTGCCTAGACTTGGCATTCAAGGCCCCCAGGAGGTACTCTTTGCAATCTTGGTTCCTGCCCCAAGTGCTGCCCTGTGCTCTGGGCTCCACTTAGTGACCTGTGCGAACTGTCCTTTCTGAGTCTGGCTGGCTCTTTCCCACCCAGTGTTCTCTACATCTCATCTCCTCTATGGAGACCGTTCTTCTCCGCTTGTTCCCCCCCAGCTCCCAGCAGCCTTCCTGAGTCCTGGGGTTAGACTCTGTGCTCACCCTTGCAGGACCACACCACAGGCTATGTCACTGCCATGATATGCTGGCTTGTCACAGCCTTCACCTCCCCCTGAACCTTGACAGCTCCTCAAGGGCAAGACCCAGGCTGGGTCCCCACCATTGCCCGGCATAGGGTCTGGCACCGAGGGGATGTCAGCCATCCTGGGTGGGCTTGCACTGTGAGTGAAATTCCAGGGATCCCTAGAGGATGACCCCACATTGAATGACAGGTAGAGAAGGGGCCAGGGTGGGACCTGGTGTAGGGTGGGGTGTGAGGATCAAGGAATAGGGAAGTCAGAGTGGCCAGAGGGGTTCCTCTGAGGTTCCGAGGACAGATAACCAGACTGGTTCAGAAGAATGCCAGGGCCAAACCACAAATACCCTATTAGACTGTGGCTAGACCATGGCCCTGGCATTAAAACTGCATATATTATGTAATAATGGATACATACAAACTAGACATATGTTGCATTCTTATAAGAAATAAATAAACTAAGGGCATCTGGGTCACTCAGTCAGTTAAGCATCTGACTTCAGTTTAACTCATGATCCCAGGGTCCTGGGATCGAGCTCTGTATCGGGCTCTCTGCTCAGTGCAGACCGGAGCCTGCTTGTCCCTCTCCCTCTGCCCCTACCCATACTCTCTCTCTCCAATAAATAAATAATCTTTAAAAAGAAGTAAATAGGCTAGTCATATAATTTATTATCCATATCAGGACCTCTATGAGAAAGAGGTTGTGATGAATAATTATGTTGAGACAACAGGTGTAAATCAGGATTGTCCTGGGAATAGAGGATATACGACCACCCTGGACATGAAGCATAATAAGGGAAACCTTTGAACCCAATGAAACGATGAGAGCATGACTAAAATATGGGCTTCATCCTTATCCCATCCCCCTGCCTTCCCTACAGAAGTAACTGCTCTCTAGAATTTTGTGTGAATTATTTCTTCAGTGAAAAAAAAAACACTTGTATTACAGATCACATGTATATGAAAATCTGAAAAATATAATTTATTTTTGTTTGTTTGGGGGCCTTACAAATGTCGGATCATGTTGTATGCAGTCTTCTGCAACAAGCTTTTCTCACTCAGTATTATGTTTCTAAGATTCCTTTGCACAGCTGGCTGCGGTCATGCTTGATTCATCTGCATGGATGCATAGGATTTCATTACATGGACATGGCAAGTAATTTATTAATTTATGAATTCACTTTCCTGCTAAGGGCATTAGCTTGGTTTCTAAGTTTTTGCCATTCTCAGCGGCACTACTGCAAGTGTCCCGGTACCGTTCTCCTGGTGCTCCGATGCATGAGTTTCTCTAGGGTTTACACTCAGTAACGAAATCAAAGGTTCCAAAGCGGTTGCAGTTTTCACTGCATTAGGAGCATAAACGAATCCTTGTTTGCTTCATGCCTTCACCAACACTTGTCACTGTCACTACTTACTCTTCTGTAGAAAATCTCATTGTGGTATTAATTTGCATTTTCCTAATGATTACAGTGTTGAGCATCTTTCCTTCCGGTTTATGTCGCATTCATATTTCCTGCTGTGAAATGCTTGCTTGTAGCTTTCTTTTTTTTAATTGAATTGTTTGTCTTCTCTTATTAAATTTAAGAATTCTTGGGGCACCTGGGTGGCTCAGTGGGTTAAGCCTCTGCCTTCGGCTCAGGTCATGGTCTCAGGGTGCTGGGATTGAGCCCCACATTGGGCTCTCTGCTCAGTAGGAAGCCTGCTTCCCCCCCTCCCTCTGCCTGTCTCTCTGCCTACTTGTGATCTCTCTCTGTCAAATAAAGAAATAAAATCTTAAAATTAATTAATTAAAGAATTCTGTATGTACTCAGGGTAGTACTGTTTTTTCAGAGAGCCCGATGCGGGGCTCGATCCCAGGACACTGGGATCATGACCTGAGCCGAAGGCAGAGGCTTTAACCCACTGAGCCACCCAGGTGCCCCTAGGGTAGTACTGTTTGTTTGTTGTTGTGGCCTGTCATATATCCTCCTGATTTCTAACTAGTCTTTTCAATAGTCAGAAAAAAGTTAAGTTGAAGGAAGCAGAGACTGTGCATGGTGATAAACACCTTAACCAAAACAAAAACAAACATTGTTAATATTAACATCCTCAAAGAAGTAGGAAAAAGTACTGCACCCCAACAAGATACTATAAAGAAGGAGCAGTCAGAGAACAAATAAGGAGCTCTTGGAATTATGATAAGAAATAAAAAGCAACTCTGAAGGGGTTGAAGAAATTTTTTCACAATAGAGAACAAAAAGAGGTGGAAAAAATATATATATAAAGAATTTGGGGGGTCCTGGCTGGGTCAGTTAGCAGACCCTGTGAATCTTGATCTCAGGGTTGTGAGTTCAAGTCCCACATTCGCTGTAGAGATTACTTAAAAATAAAAAAATAAAAAAGAATGTAGAAGACCAGTCCAAGAGGACCAATATTGAAATAATTTAGGAGAGTCAGAAAGAGAAGAAAAACCAACAATAATAACAGAGAAAATAGAGCGGAGAAACTCATCATAGAGGTAGTTCTAGAAAATAGTCTCCAAATTGAAGATGAGTTTCCGGAATGAGAAGGCCCACTTTATGCCCGGCACAATGGATGGAAATGGATTTACTCCAAGACATATTGAGGATACTAGAGACTAAAAGCTTCCAGAGAGAAAGAACAGGGTTCCTATACAAGATTAAGAAACAGAATGACATTGAACTTTTCAAAAGAGACTAGAAGACATTAGAGCAAGCCTTCAAAATTCAGAAGGAAAATTATTTCCAACTTAGAATTCTGTACCTAGTCAAACTATCAATTAAATGTGAGGCACTGGGGGCACCTGGGTGGCTCAGTGGGTTAAAGCCTCTGCCTTCAGTTCAGGTCATGGTCCCAGGGTCCTGGGATCGAGCCCCGCATCGGGCTCTCTGCTCAGCAAGCAGGGAGCCTGCTTCCCCTCCTCTCTCTGCCTGTCTCTCTGCCTACTTGTAATCTCTGTCTGTCAAATAAATAAATAAAATCTTAAAAAAAAAATAAATGTGAGGCACTGTTAGAAATGCAAGGTCTCCAAAAATATACCTCAAATATCTCCTTCTACAAAGCTATGATGTTCCTCCAAATCCGACAGTGAGTATAAAAAGAGGAAGACGTGGGATCTGGGAAGCAAGAGATTCAACATAAAAGTGCAGAGAAGCTTCCAGGTAACGGTGAAGGGACAGTCCAGGATGAGAGCTGAGCACTGGCCTTGCCATCCACCTGTCTGGGCAGAGCAGTCAGAGATCTGCGGGGACTTCTTCCACATGAGTAAGTCAGTAAATACTTAATTGTGAAGAATAAAACAATAAAACCAAAAAATCAATCATTAATTCCAGGAAAGACACAAAGTTGTGCAGGACAAAAATTCATCATGGCACACTGGGAATAGCATTTGTTGTTCTGATCACATCAAAATCCTTCCAGGATATGCCACCAAAAGCACATGGAACACAGAAAACATAGAGAAATTGGGCTATATCAAAAATAAAAACTCAACAGAGTGAATAAGCTATAGATGGAATGGGAGAAAATATTCACAAATCGTATATACAATAAGGGGCTAATACCCAGAATATACAAAGAATGCCTACAATGCAACAACAACAACAAAAACCCAAACAACTTGATTGAAAAATGGGCAAAGGACTTGAATAGACATTTTTCCTAACAAAATATACAATAGCTAATAAGCACATGAAATGATGTTCAACATCACTAATCATTAAGGAAATACAAATCAGAACCACAATGAGAGACCACTGCATACCCATTAGAATGGCTACTATCAAAAAAAGTAAAAACAAAAGCAGGCAATAGTGTGTAGGGGAGGATGTGGAGAAATCAGAACCCTGTGCACTGTCGGTGAGAATATAAAATGGTGCAGTCACTGTGGAAAACAGTGCAGCAGTGCCTAAAAAAATTAAAAGTAGAATCATCACGTGATCCAGCAATTCCACTTTTGGGTATATACCCAAATTAATTGAAAAACGGGGACCGGAAGAGATACTCGTACACCCATGTTCATAGCAGAATTATTCACAAGAGCCAAGAGATGAAAGCCACCCAACTGTCCATCGATGGATAAATGGACAAAATGTGGAATACGCACACAATGAAATATTATTCAGCCTTATAAAGGAAGGAAATGCTGCAGTACGTTACACACGGATGAACACAGAGGACCATATGCCAAATGAAATAAGCCAGTCCTAAAGGAGCAAATACTACAGGCACCTGGCTGGTTCCTTGGGTGGAGCAGGAGACTTCTGATCTCAGGGTCGTGAGTTTGAGTCCCATGGTTGGTGTAGAGATTATTAAAAATAATAATAATAACAACAACAATACTAATAAACTTTTTTTAAAAGACCAAATACTGTATAATTCCACTTACATGAGGTACCTGGAGTTGTCAAATTCAAAGAGCCAGAAAGTAGAATGTGGTTGTCAGGGGCCGGGGAGAAAGGAGAATGGGGAGCTGCTGTTTTATGGGTACAGAACTTTAGTTTTACAAGATGGAAAGGGGTCTGGATGCACGGCGGTGATGGTAAACGACAGTGTGAGTGTACTTAATGCCACTTAACGAACTGTACACTTGGAAAATGGTTAAGGTTGTACATTTTGCAGCTAAGTGTATTTTATCACAATTAAAAGTAATTTACAAATTTAAAAAAAAACTTTTAAAACCACATCATCGTATGATATTGGAAGGATGGGCAGGGGTTGACTCAGAGAGTGAATGCACAGGTGTCTGTATGGCGGTGTGTTTGGGGTGCTGGTGTGTGTGAGAGAGCCAAATCCCTATCTTCACGGTGGGAAGTCAAAGAGAAAGCCTGAAACTGAGAGACCAAGACATTGAAATGCATGTGTTATTTAATGATAGGAGGTAAATAGCAAAAGAATCAGCTGGAAGGGCTGGAAATGTTTGCCTGGGGGCCAGGGCGGGGGTAGGGGGAGAAGGAAAAGGAGGTAGGGAGAGAAGACATAAGACTTTTCATGATAAGTCTTGCAAAACTGTTGGATTCTTGAAACTATGGAAAGTAAAACTTTGATAGGAAAAAATAAAATAATAACAAAACCCAAAAGCACATGGAAAATTGCTGAGCCTCCCCTAGAAAGCCCTGTGACTCAGGCAGTGGACACCCAGGGCCTGGGCGGCCTCCAGGTCACCTTGAGAAACTCATTGTCATAGACAGAGCGGTCAGAGCTCCCGCCCTCCACCCTTTCCCCACATTAAATGAAGGACCCAGAGCAGGGGACCATTAAAGAAGCAAGAACCATCTGGATGGACAACGGAGGAGCATTGTTTATTGGAATAGCCATGAGGTTCTTTAATGTGTATTGGAAAAATATAATTAGTATCTCAAAGCTATGATTTCATGGAGGTTGTTGCTTAGTATGAAGCTAAGTTTATTAAGTGAAAGGATTTTAAAGGAAAACCGAGGCTGGCAGGAGAGGAAGTAAGTGAAAGGGAGGAGGAAGTCATTCGGGGAGGGTGAGAAAGAATGGTCATGGAAAATACTGACTTGTCCAGCCCCTCCTGTTAGGGGCGGGGATGCCAAGCCCAGAGAGGGAAAGGGATCTGCTCAGTGTCCAACAGCAAGGCAGCAAAGGCTGGAGAAGTGACTCCAGCTCTCCTAAGAGCACATGGCCAGGAGGCAAGAAACCCAGGCTGGGCTGGTCCTGTTTGGCCTGTGGTCTGCTGTGAGACCCTGAAATGCCTTCATCCTCTCAGGTCCTGGGTGTCTTCATCTGCATAATGAAGGGGTTCTGCAGCTAATAGCAACGATGTTCCTGGTAAATGTAGATAATCATTATGCAGTGTGTACTCTGTACTCTTACTCACAGAAACAACAACAACAATAGCAAACACTCACGTAGGGCATGCTATGTACTGAAAACTCTTCCAAGCACTTTATATATGGTAACTTAGTTCATCCTCACTAACTCTGTGAGGTAGTGTAGAACCCCTCTCCAGGAGCCCCATGGTGATTTTCGTCTTCTGGCTGTCATACTCCTGTATACACCCTTCCCACAGGGACGAGAGCGCATCTGGTAACCAGTAGGATATTCCAGAAATGATGTGGTGCAACTTCCATAGTTAGATCATAAACCTTGTTTTCTCTGTCTCTCTCTTGAATCAGTAACTATGGGGAAGCTGGCGCCATGTTGTGAGAACACTCAAGCAGCCCCATGGAGAAATTTGTGTGGTGAAAAACTGAGTCGTCCTGCCAACAGCCAACATGAACTTCCCAGCCATGTGAGTGAGACGACCCCAACCCTCCAGCCTCAGTTAAACCTTCAGAAGACCACAGTCCCGCTAACACTGTGACCCAACTGAGCTCCTCCCAAATTCCTGACCCACAGACACCGTGAGAGATAATAAATATCTGTTGTCCTAAGTTGCTCATTTTGGGTATATTTTGTAATGTAGCAATAGATAATTAATACTATTAGGTCACATTGTCACCCCCATTTCACAGATAAGAACGTTGAGGGTTCACACAACTTGACCCACGTCACACAGTTAGCAAGGGATTTAAACTCTAGCAGTCTGGATCTATATAAAGTTCATGTAATGAATTAGAATCCCTTTTTTACAGGAATGAAGATATTCTGTCTAGTCAGAAAGAGAGAGAATGAGAAAGAAATACAGAGAGACAAAGGCAAAGAGAAATGCTCAGTTGGCTCAGGCCAGTAAGAAGGACTGGGCTAGACTTCTGTGAAGTGAAGGTGACGGACAGTGGGAGAGCCCTGGCTGCCCTTACAGTTCAGCTGTCATTAACTCAGGTCGCCAGTGTGTTTACCCTAGCTGGGTGAGGGACCTAGCCTTGGGTACTTGGGTGTGGGAATCTGACATCCCTGAGTAGCCCCATTGGAGGTTCTCATTACCCTGCACACTCAGCGTCTGGCCCCGAGATCAGAGATCCTCAAAGGCAAGGACGTAGTCTTGCTTATCCGTGCCCCTCACCTAGCATAAGGCCAGTCAAGGGAGTCTCCAGAGGCTTATAGAAAGCCCTGACTGTGACCTCTCTGGAAGAGGCTGGAAGGCTTCTCAGGGGAAGAGGCATTTGAGCTCAGGCCCAAAGGATGAAATAGAAGTCAGTCAGTGCACAAGTGTTCTAGACAGAGGGTACAGACTGGCAAAAGTCTAAAACTCCAGTTTTGGGGGGCCAGGGTGAAGGAGTGGAGTGGGCGTGGGGTGGGCCCCTAGCAGCTCTGGAAGCAAGACATGAAGGCTTAGGAGGGGGATATTGCCGTGCTGACAGCAGGTGGAAGTCACCTGTTTCTGTCTCACGAGGAATTCACTGCACTTGAGGTTGGGTTTGGGGATTTTCATTGGAAACCCAGAAGTGGGCAAGGTCTATATGCTTGAGTCAGCCCAGAATGGAGAGAGAGGACAGGTAGGGACAAGTCACCACGGCAGCAGAAGCTATACCTCAGGGTCCCTTTAGTGTCTGACATCTGTCAAGAGCTGGGCTTTCTCCATTTGTCCCTCACTGGAATTAACCAGCTTACGTGCCCTGAAAAATTCCCAGTTCTGCCACCTGGGTTCAAGTGCTAGCTTTGCTGCCAATTATCAGCTGTGTGACCTCCCTATTCCTTAGTGTCCTCATCTGTAAAATGGAATAAACATATGACCTGCCTCATGGGGATGTTATAAGGACTCAATGGGTTAAAGCATTTAAAGCACTTGGATGGGGCGCCTGGATGGCTCCATTGGTTAAGCATTGGCTCAAGTCATGATCTCAGGGTCCTGGTATTGAGCCCCATGTCAGGCTCCCTGCTCAGCCGGGAGTTTGCCTCTCCCTTTCCCTCTGCTCCTCTCCCTCCACTCCCTGTTTGTTCTTTCTCCTCTTTCATGCTCTTTCTCTCTCTCAAATAAATAAATGAAATCCTTAAAAAGGGGGGGGGGGCTCTTCAATGGTGCCTTACCCCCAAGTGTGCAGTGAGAAGTAATTATTATTATTACTTGATATGGTTTGCCTTTTGACTTTTCCAAGTATTTAGACATCATTTACCTAATGCTTGTTATGTGCCAGGCCTTGTACTTATCCTCTGAAAATAAGGATCAGTAAGACACAGTCTTCCCAGAGGTACAGAAAACTTCAGTAAGGCAGAAACAAATATTGGTCAAATGCATGTCATGCCAGAGGCCCAGAAATTCAGGATAGCTTCTTCCTGTCCTCAGCAAGGTCATGTGCACACCTGCGAGTCTGTCTCAGGGAGGTCACAGGCTGACTAGGGAGAGAGGGAAGGAGAGAGGGAAGTAGCCCAAACTGGCTGGGGATTTCGAGGAGCCTGGAGGAGCTCTGGTGAGGGGCTGTTGAGAAACAAGGGGTTGTCCATCTAGACAACTGGATCTGGGGGAGACCATATGAGCAAAGGTCCTCCTTTGGAGGGGAGGTCAATGAACGCCTGCGCTCAATCTTTATTCTTTGAGTATTGGGAAGTCATCAGGGGGTTTGAACAGGGAATTCTGTTTGAATAATAGTAACATACCTAAGTTATAATGTACCAGCTGTATGCTTCATGCTGCCCATGCTAATCTCTTCATTGACTATAATTCTCACAGCCCTGTGAGAGGAATTCTGTCATCATTCCCAATTTGGATGAAGAAACTGAACCGGAGGTGGGAACCAGTTTCTTTAGATGATCCTATCACCCGGTTTTATTTTTTCTCATAGCAGTTATGATTATCTGAAATTATCCTTTTTTGTTTTCTTGCTTTTGTGTCTGTCTTTCCCAAGTAAGTTGTAAGCTGCAAGAGAACAAAGAGGGACCTCTTATATTTCTACACTCTACCCCTGGGCCGCAGATAATGCTGGGCACGAAGAGGGGCTCCCTAAGTTTTTGTTGAAAGCATGCATGTCCTTCGTTGCCTGTGTGTGGATAGTTGGTCTCCCCACCAGTCAGGGACTTGGTACTGGTACTGTACCTGTACCGTGTCCTGGTACTGTGTCTGATTCACCTTGGACCCCTAGGCCCAGGAAGGCTTGGCACAGAGCAGAGCTGGGATATACTTGTTAAATGACTGAATGAACAAAAGCTAGAAGGGCTAATGGCAAGAATGCCTGCTGGGCTCTCTGGGGTCTGCGCCCCTCTCCTATGAAGTGGCCACAGCCATTGCCAAGGGGCTGTTCTTTGTGGGAAGGAATAGGGCTCAGGAACAGGGCTGCTGGCAGACAGTGGCTTCCAGGACTGGGACGAACAGCTCTCGAAGCTCCATTTTCTGCCCTTCTGCCATGGAGGTGAAGTGGCAGGAGGAGGTGGGAGGGTGGACCTACACTGGGCCCAGACACATGCCAGTCTGTCTCTTTTAGTGGCCGATGCCCTCAAACCTCATTCTCCAAAGAAGGTTGTGTGGGATCAGCCTCACTGACCAGCAGGAAGGGAAAATCTAGTCCCAGGTTGGCGCTCTGCACCATGGCCTGGGTGGGTTGGGGATGTGACCTTCTAGAGAAGGGGACTTCTCCTTTTTACAAAGGGTGAACAAAGGCCCTGGATGTGTGTTCCCTGTAAGCAGGGATAACACATCCCTTTTGTGGAGTGCCCCAGTCCCCTCCCTTCCCTATCATAGCAAAGACTGGGTGTTGCCCTGCAGGTGACCCTCATCACCCCTTTGCCTGACGTAGAATGCTGAAGACAATGAATGTATAAAGTCTGTGTGCCAGGCCCAAGCCACCTGCCTCACGTCCTCAGCCGTGGTCACATGAGCACATAACATGCACAGAGGCACATGGGCACGCGAATCAGCCACACGCATGCATCGTATCTGGGGGGCAGCGGATGAGGGGTGCAGAGGGCCAGTGCAGCTCCCAGAGCTTCTCCCTGATCTCACACGTCCCGGTATGCTGACCCTTATCCACGACCATCACCTCTGCCCCACGTGCACATTGCACAGCCTGCATACCCGGGAGCATCTCACCTCCCACCCAGGTTTACTCCTATGCACCCCTCAGCCTTCTCTTAGCCTCCAGGCACCCAGTGCTGCTTCCCCTGGCCTGTCTGCTTCCTCTGGGGCAGGGACCTCGCCCGGCTCACCCCAGCATCTGCGGCGCCCAGCGGGTCCTAAGCTAGGTCCCCGCGCGCCAGCTGAGGGAGGAGTGAACCTAGGACAAGAGGGAGGAGGGAGAGGCGGCAGCGGCGGGAGGAGCGTGGGGGCGGAGGCGGCAGCGGGAGGGGGCGCGCGCGCCGGCGGCGGCCGCCCAGGGCCGGGGCCGCGCGCCCAGCCTGAGCCCGCCCCGCCGCCGAGCGTCACGGAACCTGCTTGAAATGCAGCCGAGGAGCCGGGGCGGGCGGCAGCGGTGGCGGCGGCGGCGGGGGCAGCGGCAGCCCCGGCGCCGCGGCGAGGACTCGGCGGGCTGAGGCGCGGCGGCGGCAGCCGCACGGGGTGCGCGGGGCGCGGCGGCCGGAGCCCGGGGCCCGCCATGGGCCGCCCCGAGCGGGGCGCGCTCCGGCCGCTGGCGCCGCTGCTGCTGCTGCTGCTGCTGCTGCTGCCGCTGCGGCTCCAACAGCTCGCGGCGGCGGCGGAGCCACAGCGCGGCGGACAAGGTGCGTGAGGCTGGTTCCCCCGCCCGGCTCTGCGCCGCCGGAGCCACCAACAAAGCGCGGCCCGGCGACCGGGCTGCGCGTTGCGCTGGGCTCCGCCAGCCCGGGCCTGGGGGTGGGGATAGGTTTCTCGAGACCCAGCTATCCTTTAATTTGCCCTCGACCTCCGCCCCCCATGGCTCCCGGCGTCGTTGGCTCTGCCTTCTGGCACCTGCTCCTGGGGGATGGGCCCAGTGGGGGCCAGGCGGGCCGGGAACTTTGTGAGGGGGCGGGGGTGGTCATTGATGGTTTCGGGTGGGCTGCATGATTCCAGCCAGCGGGATTGATTTGACACGCGCGCTCCGCGGCGGCGGCGAGCTGAGCCCGGCGACTTCCCCGCCTGACAATGCGTTTCCGGCGATCCCTGCGCGCGGCGGAGAAAGAGGGGCTGCATGCTAAGGGGTTGAGCCCGCAGCGCCCAATGTGTGTGTCGCGGCGTGTGCGGGGGCTCCCTGTGGGTTTGTATCTGCGTCGATCTCGACTGTGGGCCGTGAGTGCGGATGAGTGTTCTCAATGGGGGGTATACCCAAGTCGTGTGACACCGGCTGTGTCTGGCCTCGTAATCCCACGGAGCAGCCCGCCATCCCGTTACCATTCTGCCCTCCCTCCGGATCCAGGGCGCCCGAGGCCCCCCGAGGTCGTCGGCTCCATTATCGCCTCCTTTCCTTCGCCCCAGTAGATCCCTCCCTGCGGCCAGGACTGCACTGTCCGTGCATACGGCTCACGTCCCCCTCTCCCCCGAGCAGGGCCGGTCAAAGAGTGTGAAGAGGACCAATTCCGGTGCCGGAATGAGCGCTGCATCCCCTCCGTGTGGAGATGCGACGAGGACGACGACTGCTCGGACAACAGCGACGAGGATGACTGCCGTGAGTTGGACGGCTGGGGAGGAAGGGAACGGGGCGGGGATGGGGGGGCCGCTGGCCACCTGCTTGGACCTCGCTGCCGGGAGCTGCCCTGCGCCGCCTTCCTCGGGGTTGGGTGGCTTGGCCGGCGTGTCCTAATGGGGTCCGGGGCGGGGCCCGGCGCTGGTGTGGCCCAAGAGGAGGGCGGGCCACGCCCGGGTTGCCGGGCCGGAACTGGGCAGGGACATAACCGTCCCTGCAAGCGTCTAGCTTCCTGCGTCTAGCCCTTCTGGACTCCTGCGTCGGCCTCGCGGAACGCGCCGGTGTTTCAAAGTTCTAGGCAATTCCGGGCCTCGCCTTGCTGGGTTTTTGTGAATGAATGGGCTCCCCGGGGCCCCTGATTGGCCAGGCGAGGACCACCCCATAGGCCCCCGTGGCCAGAGCGGCCAATCGTGGAGCGGGGGGGTGTGCAGTTTTCGGGCGCCGGGGGTGCAAGGGCCCTGCCCTGGCCCCGCCCCGGCCACACCCCCGCGCGCATCTCCTGGGAAGTTAAGTGCCTGTGAGGCCCGGGCGCTGGCTGGCTCCCCCTGCTTTTCTGCCTAGTCATGGTGTAGAGGTTTTTGTGCCACCGTGGCGAGCGGACCACGCTCTCCTGCTAGCCGAGCGCGGGCACGAGTCATGGGGCAAACCAGGAAGGAGAGGGCCGGGAGAAAGTTTGCTTCCTGGAGAGGGCCCGAGGATTCCGAGAGTGCACGTGAGCGCTCAGTTGGTGACGGGTGTGCACCGTGGCGGGCCGCCTTTGCTGAGGGCGCTGCTTGCACATCTGGGTGCTACAGCTTTGCAGGTTCTTTCTTGCGATGCTTGTGGTTTCTGATGTTTGTGGGGGCAGAGGTGAGCTAGCAGGCAGTTGCCATGAAGGAATGAGGCTCCAGGAGCAGAAAGAAAAAGACTCTTTAGAAACAGACGCAGGGGGTCGTACATTCATGGTCCTGGAATGCCTGCTCAGTGCCAGCCCCCGGGCACTTTGGAGCAGGGGCCCACTCCATAGGCCAGGGAGGCCCCACAGGGTCTGTGGGAGGGCAACAGGTGGACGGATCCACAGCACCACACAGTGGCAGGAGTGGAAGAGGGACACCTGGACAGGCATTGTGGAGTCTTTGAGGTTTTCTGTGGGCTTGCCGATCAGCCTCCGGATGCATTCTCAGCCACAGTCCGGAGTTGGCTCTGTTTCTTGGGCTCATCGTCTCCTCCTGTCTTCATTTCCTCACCTGACCACTTGGGCTCATGATTCTTGGCCTGTTTCTGAGGACCAGTTCTAGTAATGTAATTGAAAGTCACGCAACTCACACATGCTGACTGTTCACCATGTGCCAGCCCCGCAGTGAGTGCTTATCTCGGGTGAACTCCTCCACTCTTCTCAGCAGGCCTGTTTCACAGGCTACAGAAACTGAGGCACTGAGAGGTTAAGTTACTTGCTCCACAGTTCCTGAGTTGCTAAGTAGGAGCTTGAATTTAAGGCTTCCAGAAGCCTAATCATAACCTCACCATTGATTCTCCAGTGCTATTGAAATGGTGAAAATGGCAGTGCCAGGGTAAAATATTATAGAGAGTCTCCCCCCTGGGAGTTGTTCTGTGGTTGCCTGATCTCAGGAGTGCCGAGGATGAGGCAGGGAACTGGAAACTGCAGTTCTGGGTTGGTTTCACCTTATCTCCCTGGCTCTGTAGAACAACAGTCTTGTGTGGGTTTTTCTTGTCACCCCTGTTTGTAGATAGGGATGCTATCTCAGAGACGTGGGGCGATTTGCCCAAGGTCACACAGCTGAGAGTGACAGAACTTGGTCAGGACGTCCACGTGCCTAGCTTGGGTACTGTCACAGCGGGGAGTGACCCAAGAGCGTGATCAGAAGGATCCAAGAGCATGATCCAGGGGCTGGAAAGCCATGATCTGTGTGTTGGGCCTGTTGCTTCTCATCTCCATGGGAGGCTCTGGGGAAGATGAAGGAGTGAAGTAGCCTGTGTCCAGGTGACCCCAGATGGGACCAGGGGAGCTCTCGTGGCCAATCTGGGCTCCTCCTTTCCTTCTGAGGTAGATGGCTTGGAGTGGGAAAGGTGGGAGCTCTGGTTAGTACCAGTCCTACGTGGCTTAATTTTTCTGAGCTTGTTTCCTTATCTGCCAAATAGGGCTGCTGTTCCTCCATTAGGAGGAACTTCTTGGAAAGTCTTCAGACAGGGTGGGCGAAGAGAAGGGAATGGATGCTCCCCTTAGAAGGGGACCCTAGGAGCCACAAAGAAATCTTGAAGAATGTGAGTGGGGGCTTTGGGTAGCTAAGTTGGGAACATGTTTGAGAGTGGTCTGTCCTCATCCCCTCCTTCCCCATGTGGGGAGATTCCTGCTCCCCACCTCCGCCCCATGCTGGGCTGCCTGCCCAAACTGAATTTCCTTGAACTACCCTCCCCTCAAGTCTGTTGCTTCCTCCCTGAGCAGCCTCTCTGCCTTATATCTGATCCCCTCCTTTGGCACTCCAACCCTTCTACCCTATGAGAGAGCCGGAACCACCCCACCTCTGTACCTCTATAGGCCTGCAAAATGGGCATTGCAATTTCTAAGTGAAGTCTGGGTGAGGCAAAATGAGTACAAGCTCCCAAAGGGGCCAGATTACAGCCTAAGAATATCAAAAGCTGATGGAGGCTAGAGGGAGGAAGCTTTTATGTTGAGGAAGCCAAGGAGGACTTCCTGGAGGAGGAAATAGCTAAGCCAGGCCTTGAAAGATGATAACTGATACCATTCCCACAAGGCTTACCATTTAAAAATAGGTGGTATGGTCCCCATAGTATGGAGAAGGAAACAGGAGTTCACAGAAGTGAAATGATTCCCCCCAAAGTTACATAGCTCCTCAGGGTTGGAGCAAAAACTCAAACTAAGGGCCACTAAGTCCTGACCTTCATCCACAGTGGTTAGGACTTGGCACTTACCAGAGACACCGATAGAGCTGGGAGGATGGGGAAGTGAAATGCTTGTGGGCTTCAGTTCCAGTCTCAGAAGACCTTCAAAGTGGAGGAAAAGGCTGGGAGCCTGAGGCCCAGGCTCAAGGAAGCCCAAGGGCGGCCCAGCCAGGCAAAGTGGGGTGAGATCCTGGGGTGTGGACCTGGTCACGTAGGCCAGTTGGCTCTTTGGCCGGTTTCCTGTTGCTTCTTAGTGTCTGGGGGCAGAGACAGAGGTTCTGGTCTCCGGCCAGCCCTTTGCTCCCAGAGTAACAACAACAGCAACGACCACTTACTAAGCACTTGCCTTGGCTCCGGCCTCCAGAGATGTGTCACCTTGAGCTCCTCATGTCTATAAAATGGGACAAGTCTCCGAACTACCCGCATTAGCACCATTTTACAAAGGGACAAAGCAGTTAAGTAACTAGCCCAAGGGCATCTGATTTTTCTTTTAAGATTTTATTTATTTGAGAGAGAGAGAGAGTGAGTGGGAGCACAAGCAGGGAGGAGAAGGAGAAGCAGGCTGCCTGCTGAGCAGGGAGCCCGATGTGGGCCTCGATCCCAGGATTCCAGGATCATGACCTGAGCCAAAGGCAGACGCGTAAATGACTGAGGCACCCAGGCGCCCTGGGTATATGATTTTTAAGTGAAATTGCTGGGGTGTGAATGCAGGCGCCCAACTACAGCACCTGTGCTGTCTCCAGCAAGTCCTCACAGTTCCTCCCTCTTGAGATGACGTCAAGCCCCCTGCCCCGCCCTGGGCCCCCCAGCTCCGGGAAGATCTCTGTGCTTCTCTTTATGGCTGGGCTGGGGATACCCATAGACTGGTTTTGTGCTCAAATTCCTCCACTTTGTTCAGGCTTCTTTATTCTTTAGGTCGCCCTTGTTCTCCCAGCCCCCATCAGCTCCATCCCAGGTCTAATAAAGAGTGGACACAGCGAGGTCTCCCATGGCTGAGAGTTCATTAGCTGGGCAAGGCCAGGCTGCAGGAGCACTGGGGCTTTCTGGGAAGCAGCCTTGTATAATTAAAGCTTGGCCACAGCTCCCAGGTGGGGCTTATAGCTGGCATTTGACCTTCAGAGCGCTCCCTGGCCCTCAGGCCCCATTCTCACATTCCTGACCCCAGGCCCAACTTCATCATCTTTTTGGATGGAGGCATTGGACAGACAGTATTACTCCTCTCTGAACTGTGATTTCCTATCTGTCCAGGCAACTCCACCATTCAGAGTCTTCCTGAGCCTCCCACGTACCCATAGGGTAAAAGCAACTCTGTGACCAGCTCCTGTGGCCGCTCCCCTCCAGCCTCTTCCTGTGAACCTGCAACACCAAACTGTAGCTTCTGTCTCACTCTGGCCTTCCTACTGCTTCTCACCTCCGGGCCTTTGCACATGTCACCCCATCGGCCTGGGACACTCTTTTTGCTCCCTCTGCTGACTACCTTCTTATCCCCATCTTAGAAGTTTCAATGCAGGTATCGCCTCCTCCAGGAAGCCCTCCCTGCTACCCTCTAGCCCAAGGCCAAGATACAGGAGTTGAGAGAGAGAAAGGACATAGGGAGCTTTGTTGAAATCATAACTCATTGGGGCTGTCAATCAGACACAGAAGATATTCTATCCCAGCTGTGTCCTTTGGTTGATAGGTCTTTGGGGCGATAATAATCTCTCCCTCCCAAAGATACTGTGAGGATTAAAGGAGAGAATGTGCCTGATGAGCAGTAGGTGTTCAATGAATGGTAATAGGTGTGATCATTCTCAGAGGGAGGAGCTTCACTGAGGTCTCTAGATACCTGACTGTGGGGGTGGGGGGGCATGTTTGAAGGCCCAAGAGCCCCCTGCTTCCTCTGACCCCATTTGCTTAGCCAGATTTCTGAAGGTCCCTGAAGTTGGTTGCCCACCCATGGTGGTTATGGCCCCAAGGCCACTTAGAGGGACCTGAAAGTGACAGAGGGGTGCCCAGGGAGGGGCTGAGGGAAGAAATAAATCAAACAGGCCTGACTGGTCTCAGTGGATGAGTGGCCTGGGGCCCTGGGAGGGGCAGAGGATGGCTTCCCTCAGGCCTTGTGTTTGTCCTGAGGCTGGTTTCTGTCTTCTCTGCCTGGGAAGGGAAGGAAGCCATTTAGCCTCCAGGGCTCTGCCCAGCAGGCCCCAAGCTTCCCTCTCTTCTAGACCCAGGACTGCCCTCCCCCCGGGGCTGGCGCCTACAGGCCTTGGGAGTGTTTGCCACAGACTCTCCCCTGGGTCTTCCCACAGGCGCTCCTGGGACAGAGTTCTGCTCCGTGAGCTCCTTGGCTTTCTCAGGCCTGCAGAGATGCAAGTGCAGTAGGCCTTAGTGGGGGTTGGCCCCATCCTCGCTAGGAGTCAGCAGGCAGCTGGCTTGACAGTTTTTCCCTCCTTGGGGAAATAGCAGCAGCAGGTGAAGCAGAGAGATGTACCCTGAGGGGAGGATAAGGAACAGGAGGGTGTGTGGACCTGGTTGTGTCCCCCTCAGGGGATGTAACCAAGCAGAAGCTCTCCTGGACCCATGGTTAGCAGTCAGAGCCCTCGGCCCGCTCCGCCCCCAGGAAGGCAGACCTGGGGCCCCACAGATCTTGCTTATCCGATCTCCCCATGTTTGAAGGCCTGGTGGAGATGCCACCTCCCTCCGATTGCCTTCCCTGACCCCTAGTTCCTGAGCTCCCACAACATGTCCTTGGGCTTCCTTCAGTCTTGGATTCTCCTCTGCATTGTCTGCTCCTCCAGCCTTGTGCTGGAAGATTCTATAAGAAGTAGTTCCCTGGAAGGAAGGAATTACTTGTAACAGATATTGGCTACTTAACCCGTGCCTGGCACCACATTGCAAATTTGCATTCATTAGCTTTGCTACTCACAGCCCTGGGAGAGCTGTTTTCTTATTATTCCCATTTTAAGGATGATGAAACTGAGGCTCAGAGAGAAGTGACTTGGCAATGTCTGAGGCTTACGTGGTGGAGCCAGGATTTGACTGAACTCTCTTTGCTCTGAAGCCTGGACTCTTCCTCACACTCTTCCTCTTTGAGCACTCGTCTACTCTGTTGGGGTCAGAGAGCCTGGGGTTTAGAGGATGTAGAGAAAGTGGGGACGTGGTGACAATGTCCAGCAGTGCCTCCCCGGGCTACAAGTGTCTGGCCTGGGAGGGACTCTCCTCTCGGGAGACCCCGTGGAACCACCAGAATAAGGTGCCCCATGTGCAGCCTCCCATGGGTATGACCCTTCACAGTTTCCAAGGCCTCTCTTGGCCACTGCCTGTGAGGTGGGGGATTACTCTTCTACCCGTACAGATAGGGAAACTGAGGACTGGCAAATTGTTACTGATACAGGTGAGTCACTCTAGGAGAGGAAGGATGCTTCCTCTAGGGAAGTTTGAGAGCCCAAGCCATCAGAAACATCCCCTGAGGCCACCAGGGTGTGGTCTTCATTTCTCTGAACCTCCCATGCATGCTCCTGATTCTAGATCTCTGCGCTTACTGATTACTACCCAGCTTTCAAACCCTAGCTCATTGCCACCTCCATGGAGCCTTCCCCAGCTTTCTTAACCTCTGCTGGGTCTGGATGCCCATGGCTTTGTGCATCTGTGTCATAGGAATGCCAGATTGTTTGGGAGCACCTGAACGATTTGCGGTGAACCACAAGGCCTGGCACAGAGGAGGCATTTGGGGGATGGCACGTGAATGAATAAACATGACTGAGGAAATGTCACCCACTTTAGAGGGTGAGAAGCTGATATTGGTCAGATTGGGGGCCCTTAAGGCCCAAGAAGGGAGCTGTGTATCCTGTAGGGACCTTAGTCAGACTCTGTCTTATGGGTTGGGTCCCTTGGAGACCGGAGAGCACAGGTGGTTTCTTGGCAGTTATGCAGGTCCCGGGCTGCCTTATGGCACCAGCACGGGGGCTCCTCAGTGCTCACCCTGCAAACCTGGGAGATTTCCAGATCAGCCCTCAGAAGCTGCAGCCAAGGCGCCGGTCTCCAGAAGTCGGCCCTGGATGTCATCAGGGACCCGTTCTCAGAATCAGAGTGTCCTTAGTTCCTGCGCTGGACTGAGTCAGGACAGTAAGCTCCCCCCTCCCGCCGGCTGCCCCTGTCCTCTCTCTTCCCTTGCTGGATCAGGGAACAAGATGTTCTCAGGATGAGGGCTAGGCACAGGCTCCTGCACAGGAAGGGGCTTGGGGCTCCCACGCTGGACTCTGTCTGGCTGCCCCTGGATTGCGGGAACGCCTCTAAAATCCTAATGGTTATTGTAACAGGTGTAATGAGTATGCTTGCCACTGAGGACTTTCTCAGGCAGGACCTCCTCAGCCGGGACAGGGAAGGATCATCGCTGCCCTTCACAAAGACCTCTTGGTGGGGTCTCTTGCTCCAGGCGACCTGGCAGGTCAGTGGCAGGACTGGGCCACGCCTGTCTGGCCACAGTCTGCCACAAGTGAAAGGAAGTGATAGGCGCTCACACATCCAGTCACAACAACGAGAGTGGCCCGAGTACCTTGCTTCCTTTCCAGGTACCCCAGGCATCCCTCTTGCCGGCCCCTGGGTGCCCTCAAGCATGAGCTGGGGCCCTGAGCCATAGTTTTAACCCCCAGCCATGTTGTCCGGGACCTCCCACAAGACCCCAGGAATCACCATGTAGCTTGAGTGGTTCAGGAAGGGGCCCTCCTGTGAGCTCCCCATCTGCTGTGCCTGGTCTGACCTCTGTGTCCCTGGCAGGGCCCAACCCAGATGCCCACAAGCTGGCTGCTTTTAGGTTGCAGAACTCAGCCTACCATCAGGCCCCTCAGAATGCCCTCTGGTGACTGGAAGACTCACGCAGAGAGGAAGGGCCGTGAGGCTCCCGGTTCCCAGGAACCCTCATGCCCTCCACACACCAGCCCCTTGGAACATGGCAGGACAGATGGCCCAAAGCCTCTCTGGAAGACTACCAATCTGTGTCCATGGGAGTGGTCGTGTGGCCAAGATCTCCTGGTCACCGGCCCTTCGGTGCCGTAAGAAACTTTATCCCAGCCTCTGTGGAGATGATTTTAGCACCGGCCCTCTCAGCCTGTAAGAACCACACAGTATGGCCTTTTTCATTTTGTGCCTCATGGCTATGCTCGGAAGAAGATGGTACAGGAGTTAATTATCACCCCCATTGTCCTGATGAGGAAACTGAGGCTTAGGGAAGACCCGGGGCTCCCCCCGGGCCACACAGCTAGCTGCTGGGAGTGCTGAAGCTAAAACCCACCTCAACTGATTTTATTTTTCCAATGGAAATAACTTTGATTATGGGGGCACTTGGGTGCCTCAGTCAGTTAAGCGCCTGCCTGCAGCTCAGGTTATGACCTCGGGGTCCTGAGATGGAGCTCCCCAGTGTCGGGCTCCCTGTTCAACAGGGAGTCTGCTTCTCCTTCTGCCTCTGCCCCTCCCCCACCACCTGTATGTGCTCTCCCTCTCAAATAAATGAAGAAAACCTAAAAAAAAAAAAAAAAAAGAAATAACTTCGATTATGTAAAAGTAATTTCATACTTAAAATTTTAAGAAAACCACCAGCAACACAGGAAAGCAAAAAGAGGACGGTAAGCCCCCCTCGGCTCTACCATCGTGGAAGCGGCATCTCCTGCTAGAGGTGTTTCCCGGCATGGAAGCTGGCATGCATGGACACATGTATTTTTTCCTTTTAACAAAAATGAGGCTGTGTTAATGCCCGTTGTTTTCACCCCACAGATCTAGGCCACAGAAAGCAAAGCAAGGAGAAAGGACAACTGTGTTCTGGCCTCAAGTACTCCCCACCCCCAACAAGGAAAACAAAAGGGAACAAAACTGGTCTTCATTCTTCTCCAGATATTTGTAGAATCCATCCCCCCAGCATTGTAATAGTTGTTCTTGCTGAATGAACCTGCACAAGTGTCTCTCCCTCTCTGAACTTTATTTCCCCTTTTCCCATCAGTCCTTGCTCCACCTGTGCTGCAACCAGCCCTCTGAGCAGACTCCTTCTCCCTAGAGTTGGCTCAGGGCCCATCCTGGCCTGGGGGTGGGGGACCTACGGCCTTCGCGCTCCTTACTTCCTGGGAAAGGTTAGCCGGAACACAGCTGGCTCCGTGGGTGGATTCTGGGCAGGCAGATGGAGGCTAGCTGGACTT
The DNA here is from genome assembly GCA_004024625.1 of Mellivora capensis. NCBI lineage: Eukaryota > Metazoa > Chordata > Mammalia > Carnivora > Mustelidae > Mellivora > Mellivora capensis. The sequence goes on along the minus strand of PISX010008685.1, from coordinate 34,250 downwards.
TTAGGGTCTACTTCCAGAACTCAGCCTGAGGCCCAGGTTCCTTGGGCCACTTTCCTTTCTGCCTTCTTCCTGCACCCATGATTGGGTCAGATGCACTGGAGTAATGGAGAGAAACAGGCTTACCAGCCCCGTGACTAGCTGGGGTTCCTGGTTTGGGTCTTCTGAGCTTCAGGTCCTTGGTCTTTGAAACAGGGATAATAAGCCCAGCTCTCAGAGGTGTGCAGGCTGATGTTCAGCCCAGAACCTGGCCCTGACAATGAGCATCCCTGTTCCCCTTCCCTGGGATCCCTGCACAGGGAACAGCCCCACTGAAGGCACTGTCATTAGCTTCCCTCCTCCACCAAGGGCACAAGAGGGGCAGCTGCTCAAACGGCAGCAAGAAGATATAGGTCAACTGCCCAGTGGGGAGAACTGAGCTGCCTGGGAGGACAGCAGTTCTGCAGACCGGGAGGGTATGTTTGAACCCTCTCACTCTACTCCTGTCCGCCTTGGGGGCCCCAGGGTGACAGCTTTCAGGGTGGCCTGGGGGTGCTGGCCATGCAGACGAGGCCACGGAAACTGGTTTACTGCCTGGCATGTTTGTTATCCAGACGGGGCCTTATGCCGCCAGCAAGTCCAGGTTAACATCAGAGAGTTGGCAATGGATGAGAGGCAGGAAGGCCCGGTCAGGGCCAGGTTAAGCTGCTCGAGTGAATAGCTGGGGGCCAAGGGTGGGCTTTCCTGGCAGCCTGACGCCAGGGACATTCAGGCCAGCGCTCGTCCCTCCCTCTTCTACTTCCTGGACCCCAGGCTGCCCTCTGTGGCCCCCATCACCCTCAGAGGCCTCCCTTAGCCTTGTGCATGTGTGTGTGTGTGTGTGTATGTGTGTAGGGTGTGTGGGGTGTGTGTGTGTGTGTGTAGGGTGTGGTGTGTGTGTGTAGGGTGTGTGTGTGTGTAGGGTGTGTGTGCTCCAGGACCAGTTGTGTCTCAGGATGCAGGTGACTGTTCCGGACGCACTAAAAGCTGCAGGGTCAAGGTGACGTTCTTCCTCCCACGCCCGCCAGGGCAGCCCAGAGGAGTCAAAGCCAAAGCCCCCCACTGGGTGTTTGTGGCAGGGAATTCTTTGTAGCTGGAGAGGCGCCAGCAGCCTCTGTTCCCAGCCTGCCCCCTGCCATGCCACAGCAGCCTCTCCCCACTAAGCCCCAGCCTGCAGCCCTCTGTCTGGTCCCCACCTGCCCTCATCCAGAGAGTTGCGGTGGATATAAACCTGTGACCCAGAGGATGGGCCCACCTCTGCCTCGCCCCAGCTCCCATCTCCCCAAGTGACAATGGAGACAAAAGACACAAGACAGGTCCCTGCCCTTCTTGGGGTCTCTGCTATCTGGGAGTAGGGGACTCCTCTTGGACCCACTTCTCTCCCTTAAGAGCGAGTGTGTTCACAGAAGCTGGAGTCTGCTATGGCCAGGCCCAAGGTGTTGGGGGACAAGGGGAAGGGTACAAGGAGCTGCCCCTGTTCCCTGAGGCCAGGAGTTCGAGAGCAGGGCCTGTGAAATCCAGCCTCTCCTGCAGGGCATGTGGCCTAAACCATGTACACAAAGCCCGAACTGACTGGTTATCAGCAGACCCTACATCTCCTTGGGGGTTTCTGCCTGTTTATTTTCTTGCTGAGTCTGACTGCGCTGATTCTTTAATGCCCGTGAGCTAGCCGGAACAGACTGTTTCTGTGGCATGGCCGATGGTCTCCTGTCCCCATCCCCTGCCTGCTTCTCAAGGGTGCAGGAACAAGTGTGCCCCTCCCCCGAGTCCCCCATACCTGGTTTTCGTCTGTAGTTCTTCACATCCTAGTTGGGGGCCCTTGGACCAGTCCCTCCAAACTGAACCTCACACTTCCGTACAGTGAGTTCTAAGTAATTCCTGGCCTTTGTGTCATGCCTGAAACCTTGTGTGTCCCACAGCGCCAGGAGCTGGGCCGCACCAGGAGACAGAGGTCTGCCAGCCAGTGTGGTTGCAGCCCCTGTCCTTTGCCACTTCCTCTCCCAGCCCATCGTCCTCCCCCTCCCTGGCCTCACCCACAATTGCAGGTTCTCTGGTGAGAGTAGAGGGCTCTGCTGGTTAACTGAACCCTACTGAGAGCCAGTCCCTCCAGGCTCTCATGCAACCACACCAGGAACCAGGTAGCCTCTCCTTGTCACCGACTCGCTGAGTGATGGAGGGACATCTCTGCCCTCCCCTGGGCCCCAGTCCCCCCATCTATACTGGGAGGGAGTTAGGGTTGGATCTGGAGTTTGAATCCCTTTGGGCAGCTTTTAAAATTCAGATTCCCTGTCTCGGCCCAAGCCTTTGCTGGTTGTGCAAATAGGGGGGAGCCCCAGTTGTGAAGACCCCTCAGGCCCTCCTACCTCTGACCGCCCCTGCGTGTGTTATGTCACCCGTGCGAGGCTTCACTGTGATATGGATGACAGCAGAGCCTTAAGCCAGGCGGCTTGGGGGCAAGTCCATACTTCATGTCTTCCTAGCTGGGGGACCTCAGGCAAGTTACTTCATCTCTCTGAGCCCTCGTCTCATCTGTCAAATGGAGGCATCAATACCGAACCGACAAGGTGGTTGGAGGACCGTGTAAGTTAATTTAGGAAGAGCACAAAGAGCAGTGCCAGGCCATGGTCAGTGCTCAATTTGCTAGGTTGGTGCTGACCTCCTTCTCCGAGCCTCCATCTCCCATTGGTCCTTTAGGATCCCCTCCTGGGCTGGGCTGCTGCACGCCTTGTGGAATGGGAGGAGTCAGGGAGCCCCCAAAAAGGCTCCTTTGTCCCTGCTTCTTCCCTGTGGCCCCAGGCCAGAACTCACTGTCCTAGTTTAATTAGGAAGAGCTCTTCCAGGGACTTCATTAGGAAATGAGTCCAGAGCCTCGGGGACCTCTGGGGAGGGGTGGGGCAAGGAGGAGGCTGCATTGTGTCTGACCCTGCCCAGCTCTTGGCCCTATGCTCCAGATGTGCCCAGAGAGATACGGGTGCTGGGTCTGTTGGGGAGATGGGGGGGGGGTGCAGACCCATGATGTGGAGGGCAGGCTGCCAGGGCCTCCATCCTCTGTCCCCTGCCCAGCTCCAGCCTCACCCCCCCACCCCCACTCCAGATGGGGGTGGAAAAGGTTGAGAGAGGAGGTTTCTCTGGTTCCACTCTGGCCACTTCTGGTGCACGTTGTCCCCAGCCTCGCACAGAGCAGGCCTTGGTGGATATGTGTTCAGTGAGTGAATGAGTGAGCTCTGGCTCCTGGGGCTGGAGCCACAGCCTCATTTGGCCAAAGGAGCCTTCCCACTCCATCCCAGTGCAGGAATTTCCTCAGCAGCCTTGCAGGGTGGAGTGGGTGATGTCCAACTTCTGCTTAAACACCTCCAGGGACAGGGATCTCATTAACTGACCTCAGAGCTTCTTCTGTTTCTGGATAGCTCTTTCTGTTAGGAAATGTGTCTTCCTTCACAGGAAGACCAGGCCTGCGTCCTGTGACCCACTCTGTTTCTGGAGCCTCTGCTCAGAGAGACTGCCTCCCACTTTCACCCCCCAAGCCTGCTCAATATCCCTTCCCAGCTATGACACTGACATCCTAGGAGGCCTGGTGGGGGGCGGGGGGGGCCTCTCGGTCCACTGCTTCTCGGGGCCTGGCAGGCTGCACGCTCTCAGTCTCTGTAAGCCACCTGCTGTCACTGTGACCTGCTTCCCAGGGAAGTAAAGAGCGATGACAGATGTGCCATGCCTAGAGGTCAAGTGATAGGTCCACAGACCCCTCGGTCTTTTAGTTAGCAGGGCAGCAGTTTCCAGACCCCACAATGACCCGCAGCCCAGGACATAGGCCCTCAGGGCTATGGATGGGCCTCTTCTGCCCCTGAGACCAAGTTCTCAGCGAAGCACAGGCACCGCTCCCGCCTCAGTGAGGAACCTGAGAGTTGTCGCTGCCCCTGCTTCTGTCACTTGTAGAGGCTGCTAGCTCCTTACTTTCCTCCCCTGCCACCGGCCAGTCCAGGCCTTGCCCCATCCCACTGTGGCCACTATAGGGGTGCCAGCCTCATCTCTGCTCTTCCCCTCCAGTCAGTTCTCTGCTGTGCAGCCAAAGGCTGTCAAGCATGCAGACCTTGTCCTGTCCTCGCTCAGCATCCCACAGGGATGTCCACCACGCAGAGGATCGAGTCTGCTTGACTGACATTCAGGGCCTTCGAGACCTAACCTGCACCTACTCCTCTCCGGCCCCAGATCTCACCTCTACTCGCCTCCTGAACGCCATGACTGTATTCTCTAGCAGGACCCAAAACGAGGAGGAGTGTCCCAGGGCATCATACTCTCACATGTGGTTCCTCTCCCTGGAAGGTTCTTCCTCTGCTTGTTCAATGACTCTTTATCTCAGGAGTCACTGTTTCCAGAGTGTCCACCCCTGTGTTTCTCTCTGCCCTGGGGTGGTCCACTGAAGAGTCTGGTTCACACCAGACCACAGGCCTCAGGGCTTGGGGCCTGGGCCTGAGGAGGGGAGGCTGGGGGCAGCAGGAGTGGGGCTCTGTCTGGCCTGCATGTGCCCAGAGCCCCTCCCACCCTGTTTCCACTCCTCACGCGGCACGTGCCAGGCCATGGTGTTTCTGTGAGTCCTGGGGAAGTGCCTGGTGTGCGGCCTTTGAGTCCAAGCTCCAGCGTTCCCTGAAGGCCTGTTCTGTGCCTGTGCCCTGCCAGGACCTGGGGGGAATCTGCAGATGGAAAGTAGGCCCTGTCTTCTGAATGTTGGCCACCTAACTCAATGTGTGACCTTGAGTAATCGGCTCCCTGTCTTGGAACCTCGCGTTACCTTGGCTGTGAAAGGGGTGGAGGGCCCAAGGCACTTTCTCCTACCCTTGGGCCTAGCTGTGCTCTGTCTGGGGTCAGACAGGCCCTGCAGGGCCCCGAAACTGCAGCGAGACCAGAACTTCTTTTCCATCTGGTCTCTGGGGCTGCGGGCCAGGCCACACAGGGCAGGAGTAAGCATAGGGTTTACTGTCTTTTCGGGAGAATGCCCACGCCTGCATTTGCCCAGCAGTTTGGTGTTGCCAAGGGCTGACTCCTACCCACTGTGACTAACTGGTCCTGGAGTGCTCACTACTGTCCTGGTTTTCCAACTAAAAGTCCCAGCCTCCCTGCATCCTGCAGACTCCCTCCATGTCTGCAGCGGGACCACGCCCGGACCTGTGGGTTCTGCTGCCCCACTTGGGCACTGCTCACTTGAGAATAAGGAAAAAGCTGATCCTTCCCCACATTTTGGGAGAATTCAAGAGACACAGAGACCCCTTGGAAGGTGTGGAGGAGCTAGGAACAGCCTGGTCGGGGCGCCAGGGTGGACTGGGCCTGGGCTCCTGGCCTTGGCTCTGATCCTGCCTCTAACTCAGCTTTGCCACTGCCCTCTCTGGGCCTCGGTCTCCGAAGCTCTTCCCTGTTCCCTTCCTGGCAGGTGAGGATCCTTGCCTTGATGACCCCGCCTTGCCTTCCTGCTGCCGTTTATATCCTTCCAGGTATTTTCTGTTTGTCTACATCCCATTGGCCTTGCTACTCCCAAGAGGAGTGGCCCCATGTTAAATAGAAAGGAGGTGAGACCACAAGGCCCTACAGTTTACAGGGCCCATCCCGTGTGTTGCCTCGGGGCTCCTGGCAGGATTTACTACACAGAGGGAGACAGGGAGCCCAGAGGCCCACAGGATGGAGGGATAAAAGCAAATGGGTGGCCGAGACGGGACCATGGTGTGTGGGGGTAACAAGTATGTGGGGGTCACCAGCTGGATGGCCCTCTTCCCTCTCCATTCCCACTTCATCAATGTCTTCATCAGTAGGAAAAGATGGAGACAGATGGAAGGGAAAGGAAGACACAGGGAGGAGGGGGGAAATGGAAGGACCGACGTGGGGTAGGGGGGTAGGGGAGTAGGGGGAGAGTGCTGGGGAGGCAGAGGAGGGGGAGGGGTCTAAATAGAGCTGCTACTTCCTCTTGTGGTTCTCACAGTCTGTCTGCACCAATTCCTGACAGATGGAGGGAAGGGGAGAGCTGGTGCCAAGAGGCTGTCACCGCAGGCGGGCAGAGCTGGGGGGAGGGTGCTTTGTGGCCAGGGTTTGCATGGGGAGGGGGCAGCAGCTGGTGGTCTGGCTGCTGGGTTTCCTCGGAGCCAGCTCCCCAGGAACTGTGATGCTAGAGGGGCGTGGATGCTGCTGGGCAGGAAAATGGGCAAGGGGTGAAGCCATGACCTGCCTGGGAATGACTGTGCCCTTGCCCCTGCCCAAGTATAGACAGCCAGTCCTTCCTTTTCCATACCCTGTGTCAGCAGGGCCCTCCCTCAGAGGATGCCTCTTACCCGGCCCTCACTGGCTGTTGGACTAGGCAGGTGCTGGGGGCCAGGAGGGAGGGTGGTTGGGGCTGAGCTGTGACCATGGTGAATCAGGACAAGAGAGCATGGGCACCTGGAAGTCCTTGGGATCATGGCACCATGGAGGGCTCAGAGCAGGTGGGGCCCAGCCTCATATCTGGAGAGCCAGAACTCACCCCCTCTTTGGGCTGCCCAGAGGTTTTGCGAGGTTTCTTGATTTTTTTCTAGGCTTTGACTGGTGGGAGGGGGGTTGCCTCTAGAGTGGGTTTGGGACCTCTGGCATCCCTTTCTAGGGTGTGGGTTTCCCCAGGCAGGGTTAGGTCTCACGCTGTCTGTTCTAGCACCCCCATGTCCCACGCAGGGCCCAGCACAGAGGAAGGGGTCCAGTGAGTGGCTCTTGAATGAATGGATGGGGGTGGAGGAGACCTCACTTCCTCATACGGCAGCTTTTCCCATTTGAACAAAGTTCTTTCAGACTCTATTCTGAGAGGCCTCACGGGTCCTAGGCCTATTACAGGGGCCACGCAGAGCCCCTTGCTGATCCTGCTGCCTTAGGGAAGGGCAGAAATGAAGATCCTGCAGTCTTGTAGACCAGAAACACCCCAAGCCCACCCCTCTCCTCCATGGCATCTGACAGGTCTGGGTCTCCACTGCACTCATCTATGGGTCATCAGTAATCAGAGCTGATGCCCAAGTCAGGAGGTGAGGGTTTGGCCCAGTGGGCCAGGAAGGCCTCCTGGAGCAGCGGGCTGTGGCAGACCCCTGTCCCAGCTTCCGAGAGCCCAAGGATCTATCTTACCATGGCCTGTCCAGGTCAGTGACCCAGTGTGTGGTGATGGCTAGGGCCCGAGCTGGCAGGTAGGGGGGTGGGAGCTGGGCCTCCTGCTGCTCCCTAAAGTTGTTCCTCATCAGAATTATCCTCCCCATTAATATTAAAAATGGCAGTCATTAATGATAAATTGTGGTGTGTGTCCCCTGAGCCAGACCTCAGCTGGGTGCTCTGGGGGAAAGCCAAGAGGAGATGGTGGTGCCTATCCTGAGAGCAGGACATGCACCTTATCTCTTCCCCAGAGCATGTCACAGGCTGGGCACTCGGTGGAGGGAAGGGGCAACTTAATAAGTCTTAGCGGTTGAGAAACAAATTCCTGGGACCCTCTGGTGGGACACACTTCTCCCTTTTCTCTGTCATTCACAGACTGATTCCACACACATTACTGCCAGGCCCTGTGCCCACCCCAGCATGGCCCTACTTCCCGAACTTTCCCCTCACCTCAGCACTCTGATCTCCACGGGCTCCCCAGTGAGTATAGTGGGTAGCTGTGGTTCCCTTCACCTCCCACCCCAGACTGTCAGCATGACCTGGGGCGAATCACTGCCTCTCTCAATGCCTCGAGTCCTTCATCTGTACAATGGGGGAATAGCAGTCCTGTCCTCAAAGGACCATGGGAGCATTAGAAGAGGTGACGGCCACAGGGCCCAGTAGTCAGTTGCTCAGGAGGGAAGGGCAGAAATGAAGATCCCAGAATGCCTCTGTTCTCTACGTGTGACCCTTGTCCCTCTGCTAACATGGATGGCAAGGCTCCGCGGGTGGGGTGACTCAGCTTGTGAGTGGCAGGCTCGAGCCCTGGCCGCTCAGGCTCTGAGGTCCATGTGTTTGCCACTGCACCAGGCAGGGACGAAGGATTTAGCCCAAAATCTCCTTTGGAATTGGAATTGCAAAGGCTTCTGGCTTCTAATGCTGATCTCCTGCAAGCCTCCAGCCCCCAGATCCCAAATCCCTCCTAATCCTAGGAAAGAGGTAGTCCCCCACCCCCACCACGTCCATCAGCAGCTCCCAGAGCCCTCCCTGGGCCTGTCACCTCCCACAGGAGCCCAGAAGCGGCAGGCAAGGGCCTGGACTTTGAGGATGAGGGATTTCCATGTAGGGTTGAGATCTGTCATAACATTAATGTTAATTAAGCTTCGTTAATTCAGTCCTCTGCTTATGCAGAGCTCCTGACAGCAAATTACTTATAAGTGAGGCAGTAAATTTATTGCTTCGTTTTCCCAAACACTCAGCAGCAAAGCACGTGCCCCTGGGAAAGTCAGAGGAGAGGCCCAGGGATGAGTCCTCTACGATTCCCACCAACCTGACTCACCTGGGCCCTGTGGCCCAGAGAACAGCCAGGGCTCATTGGAAGACCCTGGAGAGGACAGACTCTGAGCCCATCTGAGCAGGCTGCTGAGAGATGTGGTGAGCTCCCCCTCCCTGGAGGCATGTAAGCAGGAAGGCCCGGAGCACGGCCAATCCTTTTGGACCCGCCCATCATCTTTCCACCTCATCCATCTCACACCTCAAACTGCAGTGGCTCTGTGCTTGGTGTCATCCCGTGGTGTCCTGAAGTCACACAGTAGGGCCCCTAAAGACTGAGTGTGGATCTGGACATGAGCCCCAGAACAGCAGGGTGGTTTGACAGGAGCTCAGGGGTCTCTGCAGGGACTGAGCTCCCGGTCTCCTGAGGCTGGACAGCCCTGCCAGGGATGCCATGAAGGGGTCTGTCTCTGTCCTGGGTCATGGGGCGTTCTTGGAACCAGGACCAGGCCCACATCTGGGCAGATGGCCCTTGAGCCCAACCCCCCCTTGCCAGGCTAGGCATCAGCCCTCCAGGTAAGGGTAGCACATCTGAGTTCAGTGCGAGCCCCTCCCACTCCCTGGCCTCACGGTCCCTCCCCCTAGGACCTGCTTACCTCCTTGGCTTTGAGCTGTGCCATGCCTGAGACATTTGGAACAAACCCAGGCTCTGGGTACCTAGACTTTTTTTTAATTAATTAGAGCATTAAATGGTAGCCCTCTGGGAGAATCCCACCATCTGGCTGTCACAAGAGAAGCAGAAAAATCTATGCATATTTGTCTGTAGTGTGCAAATGTTCTGCGAAGCCACCTGTGCGTGTGTGGCGGTGTTGTCCGGGTGCTGTGGCACGGGCACAGTGTGGCAGGCACGTGAGTGTTTGGCATGCGGCGTGGATCTGAGCGCGCAGGTGGACGGTGTGTGTCCTTCTGCGTGCGCGTGTGCTCCTGTGCAAGGACACATTCTGGGTGCATGACCCCAGGGTCTGCACACCTGTCTCACACTTCCGGGCCTCGTTGCTAGGGGCAGCGAGTCAAGCTGGGCTGTGTGCCGAGAGGGGCAACCTCTCGACCCCTCCTGGCTTGGATGCTGATCACAGATGGGGAGTGGGGGGGGGACGCGTTCGCGGGTGGGCTAAGGGTAGCTCTGGCAAGTAAACACACGGCCTGCAGGGGGCAGGCATTGTGGGATTCTTATCCATACCACCCCCCCACCCCACCATTTGATAGATGGGGAAACCCAGGCCTGTGCAAGCACAGAGCCCAAGTGTGGAGGGGCCCGGACTGAACCTGAGACTCTGGGACTCCCTGTGCTGTACTCTTTCCAGTCCACTGGCCAGCGTTTTCTTGCCTTTGGCATCTGTAATGCTGTCAGATTTTCATAGTGGTTCGGAGATGTTCTTGAGAGAGAACTGGCCCCATTTCTCAGGGCTGCTCAGCCGGGAGCGGGGTGGGGCCAGGGGCAAGGTCAGGACTTGCACCGTATGTAGCCCCTGTGTCCTTCCCATTTTGTGAAGGAGGTGGCCAGGCTGCTGGACTGGCAGAACACTGGGCAGATAGAAAGCTGACCCAGCCCCAGCCTGTCCCTCTCTGAGCCTCGCAGGACGGTTATAAGAACTAAATGAGGAGGTGTGTGCAAAGGGCTTTGTAAACCCCAAGGTGCTCTGGAGAGATGAGGGTCTGGACCAGAAGTGGCCATTGCACTGCAATCAGGGTCACATGTCTCCAGGGTCCCTTGAGGAGAAGGCTGGGAGGCAGCATCCTGGATGGAGGCCAGTGCCCTCCCTAGCTTTATAGATAGTGAGCCTTTCCAGAACCATCCGCCTGGGTTCTAGCACTGTCTTCCAGCTCCGGCCTCCCACTGTGGCTCATACAATGAACTAGAGCAAGAACAGGGCTCATAGAACAACAGACGGTGGCATGAAGGGCCGGAGAGGGTGAGTGCCGTGCTCAAGGCTGCATGGCCCTTCAGCTGGGACCAGAACCCAGACCTCCCAACCCCCAGCTCTGTGTCTTCAGAAAGGGAGAAAAGGGACCTGGAGGAGGTTTTTGTAGCCGTGGAAGGATCTGAGAGCGCCAACTCACGGGAGAGAATTTGGGATCCCCTGAAGCCCCGGGTCATTATGCATGAATGAAGGACTTTCAAAACAATGGTTTAACGATTATTGTTTTGACTGTGTACATAAAATGCTGTATGGTGAATATGGTTGTACCTTGGCCTGTAATTCTATATACACAGAAACAAAGAATGAGGAAGATACACCTGCATGACCCCCTGGCCTCCCAGCTTCCCGTGGGCTTGACCTTGGACAAGCTCATCATTCACCCAGAAATGGGCGACACAGCAGCTTCCAGCTGCCCTCCCCTATGCGGCTCTCCAAGGCCCAGCCTTGCTACTTACATATGGAAAAACCCAAGTAAGGAGGAACCAGGAGGCCCAGGATGACAAGAGGCCAGGCCTCCTGAGGCCCCCTTGAGAACCGTAACAAGAACTCCTTGAGGGCCTATTGTGTACAAAGTCTGGGAGTGGGGGAGCAGCTGAGAAAAGTTGGAAGTTCCATCACTGAACATTTCCTAATATTCCTATTTTCTGAAATACTAGAATATTCTGAGTATCTTTTAAGTGCCAGGCCCTATGTCAATTGATAGACGTAGCTCACCGACTACCCTGCAAGTCAGGATTCACCATCGCAGTTTTAGATGAGGAAAACGCAGGCTCTGAGAGGTCAAGTAAGCTGCTGGTGGTCACACAGCTGCTCGGGGAGGACGCTAGGATTTGAGCCGCCGTTCCTTAACCTGTTTCTGGTGGGAGGAGGTACGTAGTGGGCAGCAGACTAGTGTCTGCCAAACCCACGTACTTGGAAAAACTGTCTACTTGAAGAAAAGACAGAGCTGGATGGAAATCCCGGGGCCGGGGGCATGCTCAGAGAATAGGGTCTTCCAGAAGTGGCTTCCCCTACACACAGGCTGTGTTGGGACCTATCTTGTTGGGGGTTCCCGTGCTGGCTCAGAACCTCAGGGTAAGGGGTTTGGAGAAGTGGCAGAGGAGGCCAAGTTCTGGGCCAGGGCGCCACTGGGATCTGAGGATCTGCTGGGCACTTGCCCCACTCCCTCTCACCACTTGCCTCCCATGGCCCTGTCTGTCTCCTTCTGCCCAGATCTGGCCCAGGGACCTTACAGCTCTCCTGTGGGGCCCCTGGCTAGAGACACTGAGCTGTGGCCCATGGCCATTAACTCTGCCCACGCTGCGTCCCCCATGGCCAGCCTCAGAATAGGTGGGTGGTCTCAGCCAGAGCTCTGAGCCCCAGCTCTGCAGGACTGGCACCCTGAGACATAGCCAATTCCGAAGGTCTTAACTAAACTGCAGGGCTTGCCAGTAGCTATCGGGACACCTGGTATGCCATAGGCCCCCTGCTTCATTCTTTTGGCTTCCAGCTGCAGAGATCTAAGAGTTTCCAGTTAGAAAGGGGGGTCATCAGACTCTGCCTTGGTCCCTCCCAGAACACAGGTCTGAGGGTGTGTGCTGGACATGCGGAGGCCCTGGGGGCCCTTGCACCAAGCTCTCCCCAAAGGGTGCCTGGGGACCCCCTCTGTCCTGAGCTCTTTGCCAGGCAGTCCAGTGGCAACGTGTGGGCCTCCCTTTCCTCCCCAACTCTGGCACAGCCGTCTCCCAGGAAACGGGGAATTTTCCTTCATTCCCATCATTAGGGTGCCAGGGCAAACAAACAGCCTAATCCAGATGAGCCCTGGGCCATAATCACATTCTCTTTTGGGGTTTTCTCTTTATTTCTAGCAATTTTGAGAAGACTGAAGTAATTGGTATTCCGTACAGGTTAATAGATTTGCTGCCTTCTCAGTATTATGCCTTAATTTCCTTTATCGCGTAGCAAGTTGGAATTAATCGCCCCTCTCCTTCCTTTTTTCCCACCGAAACCTATTACCAGCCTGTCTGGTGGTTAAAGTCATTTTGTGGCAGCTCTTGGCTCCTTTCCACTTCCCTAGGAATCTTTCCGACCAGAGCCAAAAAACAAGGAGGGGTGAAAAACCCATTTGTACAAAGTGGGGATCCCCTGTTGAGAACTTATTTCCCTCTCTGTTCAAGAGGAAGGAACGCGTCCAGCCTCCAGCCAGCACAGCTGACTGAGTCCCCTGTCGCTGAGAGCATTCAAGAGGGCAGAATGGCCATATGTCAGCGCTGGGAACAGAAGATTCCTGTACGGGCTGGGGGAAGGGGCAGGCCTTTGCCACTCCTGGCACCTGGATTAGAACCTTCTAGGGTTCTGCTCTCTGTCTGGGAGTTTAAGATTCTCTCTGTGATTTCAAAGTTGGACAGATTCTGCGCATCCACGGTCCTGAAATGGGGCCGTTTGGGTTTAAGTACTTTTAGATTGTGTGTGTTGAGATTCTAAGGTCCTCTCCTGGAAGTAAAGATTCTGTTCAGTGATTCTAAGTCTATTTCATGACTCTTTCGAGCCTCTGAAGCTGCAGTTTTGCTCCATGACTGCGTCTTGGGAAGGAGTGTAATTGCTTTCCTGAGGTTGCCTTGGGAGTGTGATCGCCAGGTAGCCTAGGCCCACTCTGGCCTCATTTTCCCCAGTTAAAAATGTAAGTGTTAGACCACATGGCCTCTAGAGCATGACTTCCAGGTATGTTCTGACTATAGTCCTTGTTGGTTCCTGGTGAGCCTAACAGCCGCCGCCCCCCCAACCCTCCATTGCCCCATCTGCACTGGCTACCTCCCAGCACTTTGGGTGACCCAGAATGTTCTCCCGTCTGAACCAAGCTTCTTATCTACTTGCCCCTAGCCTTCTCCCCTTCCAGCAGGAAGGCAACCCAAGCTCTCCTCCAGAATCCCAGTAGGAAAGTCCGCAGAGGAGATGGTAAGACACAACACAATCATTGATCAGAGCTCCATTGCCTTTGTGGGCTGTAGGCTTCACCATATAATTCATCTACAGTCTCCCATGATGTGTGCCCACCAAGGGATGTAGTTCTTGTTAACCCCATTTCATAGGTGAGGAAACGGAGGCTCAGAGGTTGAGTAACTCACCCGTAGTCATACTGGGTGTTCCAGGGCGCTGGGTGGCCTGCTGTTGGTGCAGCGCAGGCTCCCCCATAGCTGAAGCCAAATGGGATGTCAGCAGCCCGAGGTGGGCAGTGTGATGACGGAGCTGGGGACCCAGGGGCCATCTCCCCCAGGAAACTGCTGGGCAGGGTTGTGGCTTCCTCCTTCCCCCTTCCCGTTAGACCCAGCCCCTAGGATGCTAAAGGCCGTCTGAGAGTGAACCCCATTTCCTTCCAAGTGCACCAAGAAGCCAAAACAGAAACCTCCTTCTCCATCTGCTTTTAGAATCTGCCTTTTACTTCTGGATCAAACAAGACTTCTCAGGCTGGGCTTCCCCAGCTGCTGCCAGCCCAAATCACCCCTTCTTAGAACTCCAGCTCTGGGTTCCCAGCTCTGCCATCTGCCCTGTCAGCAGCCCCCATGCACAGAGAGGGTCACTGGTGAGGGCTGAGACCCCCAAATTCAGTGTCCTTGTGTTCGGCAGCAGCATTGAGACTCAGCACACAACAACCTTACCACCCTTGATTTCCTTGTAGAATATTAGGGATAAAACGGCTGGGTTCCAGTCCTGCTCAAGCCCTGTGACCTTGGGACAATCCATTGCCCTTCAAGCATTTTGCTGCCTCATCTCTCGAAGGGAGTGATGCCTCAGCCACCCTCTGCACCTCCTAACGCTGCTGTGGAGAGCCAGGTCCAGAGAGAGCTGGGGGCAGGGGGCGAGGGGGGCATGAAAGTGCCCTAGGAGAGAGCTAGGGTGGGTGTGAACGTGCCCCAGGAGAGAGGTGGGGTCAGGGGGCGGGGGACATGAACATGCCCTTCAGGATCTTAGTGCTGCAGATTCCCTTTGGACTCTGCTGAGTTTCCAACCAGACAGTCTCCTTGTCCCTGGAACAGTGCCCCAGTCCACCCTCCCAGGGCTGCTGCTTCTCTGTGGCCCCTACTTTCAGGGCCCTTCTCCTCTCTCCGTGGAGTACCTGCCCAGAGCCACGCACATCCTCTGCTGTCCTTGTCACCCAGCAACAGCCCTGCCGCCCCTCCTAGAAGCAGGTACTAACTGCGCTCAGCCCTCCCCCAGGCCTGGAGAGACCTTCATCTGTCCCTCCCACTCTGGACCTGTGGAGGTGCCTAAGGCAGGCGCATGAATGACACACGTGGAAAACCGGACTCCTTTCTCTTCCCGTGTCTAGATGAGGAGACTGAGATGGCGGGAGGGTCCAGGATTTGTCCAAGCTCACTATAGGGGAAGCCTGCTGTAGTGTGTCCAGGGCTCCAAGGCCCAGGCCACTTAGAGGCTCCTCCCCACACCCCCAGCCTAGGCCTGGGTTTGTGGAACTCCTCCCCCAGGGAGGCCCTGTGACTGTGCCCCTCCCCCTGCTGGCGCTCTCTCTGTCGCTCTCTCAAATAAATAAACACATCTTTAAAAAAAATAGTAGGTGCTAGAGCTGGTCCTGAGGGGTGGGGAGAGTTTGCCCAGTGGAGACAGAAGAAGCACATCCTGCCCTGTGGAGCTGGTGGGAAAGCCCCCGGTCTGCCCTTGACCTCTGAGTGCACATGGAGCCCACGGGAGCCAGGGACGGCCCCAGCAGGGAGCAGTGGAGCTTGAGGTCTCTGTGAGGATTCTGCTGAGATAGTGGGTCGTCTTCTAGGGGAGATGGGAGCCTGGCAGGGGGAGGACCCCAGTGGAGCTGTGGCTGTCCGCTCTGGTTCACGGCTCCCCACCTGAGCCTCGCAGTGGGTGGGGAGCCCCTGGGGACAGAGCTGTGAGTCCCTCTGTCTAGTGACCTTGCTCGGGACCTTGTGGCAGGTAATCCTGTGCCTCTGAAGGAAAGGCACGCAGGGATCCTTTTATCCAACCCAGCCATGCCGTGGAGGAAGGGAGAAGGCACTGAGGACACAGGACTTCCGCCAGGACTCCCAGGCGGGAGACGAGGAGATACGCTGCCTGGTGGTCACTGGGATGGCCCAGCGGGGCACCTCTTAGGAAGGGCTTCCCCTAGCAGCTTAATAGGTGGAAGCGTTGGCATTTACCCCTTAGCCAGGGCCACTCCCTGGTAGGTAGAGGGTTCTACATCAACGTGACGGGGGGAGGGGGTTGCCCTGACTGCCCCCCCTCCCAGACAGGCCAGCGTCCAAACTCCATCACGCACGGCCTGACTACCAGCAAGCCCAGGCTGTTTCCCTGGGCAGCGGCGGCCCCTTCTGTGTTCTTGGACCCCTCTGGCTTGGCTTTCTTGACCCTGGCTGCAGAGTTCTGCCCAGGGAGTCCTGGGTTCCTCACTTGAAATTGGTGTGGGTGAAGGTAGTGGAGCCCAGTCTGTTAGGTGTCACTCCAGCAGAGCCTGGCTGGAGGCGGATCTGGAGTCTTTTCTTCAGAGGAAGACCCAGAAGAACTGCCCCTTCTTCCATCAGGGGGCTGGTGGTAGGAGAACAGGGCCTGGAAGCTGGGAGTCCTTGGTGGGCTCCCAGGTCACCCCGAAGGAGGGGGACCTATGGACCCCCAGCTCAGGAGGCCTGGCTGGGGCTAGACCTGAAAGCCCCCTGCTGCAAGGAGGTGGAGCCCCCACTCTCGGCCCTGCACCTGCATGGAGGGGCAGTGCGCGGCTGGGAGCCAAGCTGGACTCGCCCGGAGGTCAGAGAGAGTTTCCCAGCATGCCACCTGCCCTCTGGAGGCTTCTACTCTGAGGGTGCCATGAGTTTTCCTCTAGCTCTTTCCTTGGCCCTAAAATCTCAGTGCCAAGTGGGTGGCCCAAATCCAGGGCAGGAGCGGCCTGAGCTTATCACCTAAGCAGCCCCTTCTTGTGATGTTTGGTCCTTCTGCAGGCACCAGCCCGGGACCCCTGTGGATCCCATTCACCTCTCCCCCACACCCATCTTCCCCCACCCCCTACAGCTGTCACTGGCTCAATACCTCCTGTGTCCACAAATCACTGTGACAGTTAGACCCCTTTGTCGTCTGTCCCTCGGAGACGCTCATCTTCCCCGTGGCGACAGGGAGTCCCACATACCCCAGCAAGGGCTTGGACCTCCCTTGGTGACAGTGGAGCTGGAGGCCAGCAGTGTCTGAAAGCAGCTATGGTGTGCTGGGGCCCAGAGGAGGGACCGGGCTGTGGAAGGCCACAGGTGACCCTGCTGGAGGGACATCAACACCTCTGTCATAGAGCCACAGACCCAGAGTTTCAGCTGGAGGGTGGCATTAAAGATTGGTTCCCATGAGGAAACTGAGGCACAGGGTTTGGAGGAGGTCACAATGCCCATCAGAAGAGCGGGGCCGTAGATTCACTCTGAGCACCTAGTTGACATCAGACCTGATGTGAGCGGGACACTGGGATGAAGGAAACGATGGGAATGATGGGGAAACACTGGTGTGCAGCCAGGTGAATGCCCAGGCTGAGAACATCGAGGAACAAGCCCTGGGCCAGGGCAGACAGGGCTAGGTTCAAGTCTGGCCAGGAAGTCTTGCTCAAGCCCTTCCCCCTGTCTGGGGCTCCTTCTTCATCCTCACCGAGTAGATGGCATGTCCCTCCAAGGACCCCCAGCAGAGGGTAATACGGAGACCCCGTCTCTTCATTTAGAACAAGGGGCAGCTCATGAGCAACTCAGAGCACCATCTGTGTCCTCTCTGCCACAGCCGACTGTGGGATACTCCCCTGACCCTGACATCTCCCTCACCTGCCCCCCACTGCCCTACCTCCAGCCAGAGAATCTGGCCCAGCCCAAGGGCCACCTCCTCCAGGAAGACTTCTCTGTGGCGGCCTCCCATCCAGTCTCCCCTCCAGACCTCATTGCCACACCTTGTGTTTGTTTTTGTTTTTGTTTGGTTTTACGATTTGGACAGGTTAAAAAATGTGTAGCTCCTTAGTGGAGTGGGTTGGAAGAGGAGAAGAGAACCTGGAAAATTTTGAGCGAAACTGCCCAGTTTAAAAAAGCAAAGATGCCGTCGCCAGAGAGTGGTCCTCCCGGGCTCACTGCTTCATTCTTTCGGTCTTCTCCCTCAGACCCTTCGGGAGTCCGCCCCTCTGCCCCCAGCCCCTCCCCCGGGCACCTGCTGCGGCTTCATTTCCTCTTTCTCCCCAGGTGGGATGAGAGGGTGGGGGAGAAAGTGCACTCAGATGTCACCTGCTGATGGATGGTGGTAGCCTGAGGCCCCAGGAGCCTGCTGGGCCGCACAAAGCCGGTAGCCAAGCCCCCGCCCACCACCTCGCTTTGTGGGTGTGGGGACCCTGTGGGAACCATTCCCCTTTCCTGCGTCGTGGAGAGCTTTGAGTCTGCTAGTCAGCATGTGGGGACACTTGGCTTCAGAGACAGAGTGCTTTACAGGGATGGAATTGGAGGCCGTCCCCAGGCTTATGGGCATGTGTGACTCATGCAGTGACTGTCCTAGAGTCCTGTCCCTGGGGCTGAGGGTGAGCAGATCAGAGTGTGCTTAGAACCTTGGCTTCTTAGAGAGTTAGAATCTTAAATCCTCCGAAGCTGTTCTGTATGTTTGATCGGACCCATGGGGTCTTTATTTGTATTTTTTTTAAGACTTTATTCTTGGGGTGCCTGGGTGGCTCAGTGGGTTAAGCCTCTGCCTTCGGCTCAGGTCATGATCTCAGGGTCCTGGGATGGAGCCCCGCATCGGGCTCTCTGCTCAGTGGGGAGCCTGCTTCCTCTTCTCTCTCTGCCTGCTTCTCTGTGATCTCAGTCTGTCAAATAAATAAACAAATAAAATCTTTTAAAAAAAAAGACTTTATTCTTAAGTAATCTCTACATACAACATAGGCCTCGAACTTATAACCCCGAGATAAAGGCCGACTTACTCACCAGGTGCCTAGACCCACCGGAATCTTTACACAGAGGATTTTGAGGAACCTCACAAATCCAGGAAGGGGTCGGGGCTTGAACCCAGTGCTGCTGGGCCCCAGAGCTGCTGGGGATGGGCTTTGAGCCCAGGGTCCCCCTCCCACACCCCAGGGCCTGTCGCAGAACTGTTCAGGGGATAATGGGGAAAGGCCAGAGGGCTCTGCCCTCACCGTTTCTGATAAGCAGTGCAGCTTCATGTTTGCCTGTTTTATACGTTGGGGTTTTACTTGGAAAAAGGGTTCCTCTGCTTAAAAATAAAGAATAAAGTGTTCCAGGCCCTGCACTGCCAGCAGCTCCCATGCCAGGGCCCGCCACAGCCTGAGAAGGTGGCTCTGACCAGCGGGTGACCAGGCAGGCAGATGGGGGGGCCTCCCAGGAGGGGCTGCGGGTTGCTCTGGGCCACAGTCTCCTCCCCCTCTCACTCCTGCTGTGTTGTTGCTGCAGCCCAAGAACACTCCGGGTCTGTCGTCCCATCGGCTGGGGTGACAGTTTAATAGTAGCTTCCTGGACTGTCATTTAAATCTGCCTGCCAGGTTAGTAGGCCAGGGGCGGGCCGGCACGCCCCCTGCCCCCACCCCGGATCTTCGTTCTGCTGGCAGCCGTTGGTTGTCTTGGCAATGCCAGGGCCTGGCAAGTTCTGCAGTGGGGTAACTGGGCGGGGGGGTGGGTTGCGGGGGAGAGGAGGCCTTTCATCTCACCAACCCTGGTACAAGTGGCCCAGCTGCCTTAGGGCTGGGCTGCAGGGCCAGAGCCAAGCCAGCCAGTGCTGGTCCAGGCTTGGGAGAGGAACTGGGAACACACTAGTCCCTCCGTGCCCTGGGAGGGGAAGGGACCTACCCAGGAGCCTCGGCAACTGCGTTGAGCCAGAATCCACCTTGCCTATGGGTCTCTGCTCTGCTCTCAAAGAAGGTTGGGCCCTCAAGGTTGGGGCTCCCGACCTGTCTGCCAAAACCCAAGGGCCTGCATTCCTGATATCTCCCCTGTCTCCCTGTCCCATGTGGCCTGATACCAGTCTCCCCTGCTCTTCTCTGCACTAGTCCCTGCTCTGAGGACTGGGGTCTCCCTTTAGCTTCACCCTGGGCCAAGTGCCCTGTGAATACCTCCCATTTTTCATGGCTTGGTAGAGCTGGCCCAGAGACGGAAGACTGGGTAGCAGCTTCGGCTGTGGGACCATAGACCTGTCTTTCCCCTCCCTGGGCCTCATCTTCTTATCTACAGAATGAGGGGCTTGCATGACAGTGTATTTCCTCAGGTGTGATTCATTGGCCCACTTGTTTCTTGGGAAATTAATAGACATGGCACCTAAAAAGGAAGTTTCTTGGCCATAAACAGGTCAGGGAAGTGCGGGAAGAAACAAAGTGAATCTGGTATCTGCAGGCCTTCTCGGACCTTTTGTAAGCCGGCAGGCATCATGAATCTACAAAGGAGGAAAATAGGAAGTCTTCTCTGAGACCTCTGGGTGGATGGCTACCCCTGCTCTCTGTCCCACCGTTTGCCTCTCTCTTCTCAGCTAGGGGTCAGTCATCCGTCTCACACAGTCTCGCCAAATCCCAAAGGAAGCCCAGGCAGCTTAAAGACATGGGTTTTGTTGGCTGCTGAGCAGCAGCCCCTGTACTTAGCAGAAGCTGGCTGAGCTCAGGGAAAGGGGGCCTCTGCGGGGCAGCTTGGTGCCAGGTGAGTTCAGGTGGCCGCCAGCCTAGAGGAGCTCCCAGGTCCCTTGCCACTTGCCTCCTCACCAGCCCCAAATTGCCATCCTGCCTCCACACCCCAGGCCCTGTTATCCCACTTCCTGGAATGCCTTTGTCACTTGTGCCCTTGTCACTCCCACGGTCTGGCTGACTCCTTTTCCCTGAACACGGTCCCCTCCTTCAGGAAGCCTTCCTTGATTCCTGGGCTGGGTCAGGTGACCCTCCCTTGGCTTCCTGGCCGCACAGTGGGACTGAGCCTCAGAATATCAGAGCACAGGGGCAGCCCTCCTGCAGACATGTGCTGTTCTCTCTGGCCCCTGGTCCTCTGGCTGACAGAGTGGGAGAGCTGCCCAGGGACCGTCAAGCCCCTGGGCTATGACGTGACAGAGATCTGGTTGCCAAGAGGACTCCACACCAGGCAGCTCCACCTGGCAGCCCAACTGATCTTTGTTTCGAACCCTTCCGTCTGCACCAGGGCTGCTGGCTGAGCGTGGGTAGGATGGGGAAACAGCAGCATGAAGGATGCATATTGTCTCAGGAAGGGGGCCTCTGCGGGTGGAGAAGCTGGGAGGTGCTGAGCAATCATAATAATTTCCCAAGATCATAGACTCTGAGTGTTGAGCGGGACTTAAGATTCAATGGGCACCACACCTCCATCTCCCGATGAGGAGCTAGGCCTTATGTGACGGGTGGGCCCAAGGTCACACGCACAGCGGCTAGGGCTGCTGACTTCCCATGCCACACACTTGCACCTTTATGCTTTCCAGTTTATAAAGCCCTGACACCATTCTTAGCCTATGTGCTGCCCACAACCTTGTGTGTTTGGCGAAGCAGCGATATGACCTCTGAAGGTGGGTAAAGAAAGTGAGGCTCAGAGAAGTTGTGTAACTTGCAAAAGGTCACACAGCCCATATATAGCAGAGCAGAGTTTGACTGCCCACGAGTGTCGAGTGTCCTGTTGGAGGCTTTCCTCTGCCTGTGTTCTTGTTATAAGTGGCAACGCCTACTTCCTTTGTCCTGGACTTCCCATTCTCCCCAATTCTGCCCTGGGGGTGGGTTCCTCCCCACCACCCTCTGGAATCCCAAACCCTCCGTGTGATGGCCCATCTGTTGCCATGGTAGCAGATTATGATGTCGCAGACCCTGGATGACTATGCCCAGCTCTTGGGCTATGGGGTCCAGGGGCTCACAGAGGTGGGCATTGTCCAAGGGGCAGACCGGCATGGAAGGAAATAAATCCCTGGAAACGGGGGCCACGGCCTCAAACCCAGCTAGGGAATTGCCTTGGGAGTTAGAGCCAAGGCCAGGAATGGGGTCTGGCATGGCTGGCTCTGATGGGGTTGAAAGACTGCTTGGCTCTCTGCCTTGGTGGGCTCATTACACTGACCAACCCAGCACGGGGGTTCCCACTGGGAATCCCTTGTGGATCCCTTGTGAGAGCCCTTTTGCCTTTTGTCCTTATACTGGCACTGCACGGGAAAGCCAGCATCACCACTTGCCCAGAGAGGGAAGGAACTTGCCCGAAGTCACCCAGAGAGGAGGCGGCTGTGCCAGGATTCAGTCTCACCTCCTCCAGATCTTTCCATGGGGTTACACTCTCGGACATGGCCCACTAAGGTGATTGAGTCTGGTGCCCAACCTGAAAGTGAACGTGCTGCCTCGGTTTCCCCAGAGTGGTCTGTTAGCAGACACAAGTGACAGGCCCGTGTTTATTCTGGCATGCTGCCTGGGCACATTCCAGGGGAATACTTGATGTGGTCCTTCTGAACAGTGTGGCTGATCTGCCCCATTGCCTGGTCCCATGGCCCCGGGGACCTGCGAGGTGTTTCGCTGGTCACACACTGCATTTACTTTTCTGGGGTCCTCTTAGCCTGATAATACGGAAGTGGCTGAGGGCCTCCGTGGAAAGAACCCAAACTTTAGCAGCTGCCACATGGAATTAAAATCCTACTTCTGCCGCCTACCACCCGCAGATTCCTCTTCCGTAATAAGATGGGCTTCACAGCACTGCCAGGATGGATGTGAGGAGTCCCTGGAATATCGGGTGAAAGGCCAGAGCCGGGGTGGAACATGTGCAAACCCAGTCATGACCATGAACAGACGTCTCCTCCAGAACACTGCCATGGGACATCCATCCCTGAGGCTGCCACTTCCTGAGCCTGGGTGGCCTCGAAGCTGCCCTTCAAGACCGCAATGGTGCTTTTGGCTGCCCTGGCCTCCTTGCCTGGTGCGCACCGGGCTTGACACACTGCGGGAGGCCAAGCTCACTCCCAGGCTCCCAGAATGCCAGGGAGGAAGGGCTCTTTCAATAGTGTCTGGCTGGCCAAGACTAGTGACAGAGCCCTCTGATCACCTTCGTCATCAAGCTGGCCTGGCTCTTTGGGGTTCTGCCTGTTCTTCACTCGCCCCGAGTCCCTGGGGGGCAGGTTGGGCTGATCTCTTCCGTGTGCTCCGTGCAGAGCCCAGCACAGATGCAGGCTCATTGAATTTTTCTCTTCTTCCATGTCTGAGGCCACTGAGTGTTTTATTTGGGGAGCGGTGGTAGGATGGCGGGGGATCAGACTGTGAAGTCAAACCGTCGACCTGCTTCCACCCACGTGTGACCTTGGGCATGTACTTAACACTTCTGGGCTGGAATTTCCTCGTTTGTCAAGTTGGGACATATATGGCCCTTTGTCGTGGGGTTTTCTGGTAAAATGCCTAGCACGGAGACTGGCACACAGAATGTGCTTGGAGGAAGTTAGAACAGAGTAAAGAAGACATTGGGATATACACTTCCTCTTTTCTGTGGACGTGGAGCTTCTTGTGGAAGGAATGCTCTGGTCCTTGTGTCAGAAGATGCCCCAGGTGCTGTGGTTTGTAACTATGCTTACTTTCAGAGGATTATAGGTGGTGATTTACCAAAAGGTGCTATTGGTACCTGTTACCCACACCAGCTGCTCGTGCCGAGCTCAGGGAGGGCTGCTGGGGGGCCTGGGTTGGGAGGCAGGAGAGGTGGTTCTGATCTCTGCCTTGCTGTGTTTCCCTGGGATATCCCCTTTCCCTCTCTGGGCTTCAGAACCCCTACCACTACCACCAAATGTGTAGCTAGATGGATTCCTCTCATTTCTTCTAGCCCTGCATAGACAGAGGTATTCTTCTAAAGAAAACGTGAAGATAACTCATCTTAGAATGCAGATGTCCTGCAAGGATTCCGCTGAAAGGCAAAAATAGATTGGATTCAGGAGACCCAGTGTCCATCCCCACATCCCCGCCAGGCTGTTCAAGCCAGAGGGAGCAGTCACATGGTCCCAGAGGCAGCCAGAGGGCCCGTGGGAGGAGTTGCATAATCCAAGGCTTCCCTGGGAGAAGCTGAGCCCAGCCCTAGAGGTGTGGGAACAGAGGCTGGCCAACCACACCCCCTTTCGTTCCAGTGTCCCCACGGAGATCCACCCTGAGTTGGGCCTGTGCTGAATCTGACAGCATTTCTACCCCAGAGAAGCCTCAGGCCAGTGGTGGGACTGGGAGAAAAGCAAATCATGTCGCCTCTACCTTATTATCCCCAGTTTTGTTACCAGCTGTGAGATCTCAGTCTGCTACATATGTTCCCTGTAAGGGCACAGAACAAATGTGCCAAGGTGCTGGCTTCTGGCTAAGGCTCAAACCATCCAAACAGCAGTAGCTGTTGCTGACCGCGTCTGCGTCTTTGTCTTACGTGCCAGGACCTCTTTCAGTGTTCTTCATACATTGTAACTTGTTACTCCCCCTCAGAGACCTTGTTTTCTTCTTCCCATTATATAGATAAGAAAACAGAGGCTTGGTGGTTAAGTAGTACCCGCAAGGTCACGCAGACCGAGAGAGACAGAGCTGGGATTCAGAGGCCCCCCCCCCCCGCCCCAGGAGCCTCCCTTCCAGGCTGTAAGTGCCTCGAGAGCACTTTCTCTCCAGAGACCGATTGGGTGTCTCACTGAGCAGACGCTCTTTTCATCACTCCAAACAGAACGTACCTCATTAATCCTGTTTCCGAGTAATTGTTTGCTTTTAGGATTTGTTAGCAACAGCTCCCTGGTGCTTCCAGAAGGGCCTGGTGTGGGGGAGCAGGACAGGCCAGTAAAGGGGCTGAGAACTGGCCAAAGGGGCTAAAGTAACTGCCATAAGTGATCAGGGAAGACTTCCTGGGAGTGGTGGCCGTGGAACTGGACTTTGGGGGAAGAGGAGTAAGACAGAAGAATAGGCAGTCCCTTGGAGCATGGATCCTGGTACCCTTGTTGGACCTGAGCTCCTGAACTTGGAGGCAGGGTCAGGAGTCACCTGTCTCCAACAGTGCTCGGCAGGGGAAGGAATAAGCACATCTCTCCTGTCCTCTCCCTCTATGGCCTGGTGGGGTAGTGGGTGGTCCCACGGTCCTTCTTCTGGACAGTGCGCATCCTGGTCAACCCAGTGTCACCTGACTGTAGTCTAGAAAAGCCTCCTCGGCCCGCCAGGCCCCCTCATGCTCTTCTCCTTGCCCCACAGCCAAGAAGACTTGTGCGGACAGCGACTTCACCTGTGGCAACGGCCACTGCATCCCAGAGCGGTGGAAGTGCGACGGCGAGGAGGAGTGTCCCGATGGCTCTGATGAGTCTGAGACCACATGCAGTGAGTCTGAAGCTAGGGCCGGGCCGGGATGGGGGCGTTCAGCTTCTTCATCAGATCCTTCTGGGGAGGTCGGGAAGCCCGGGGGGGTTGCGATCTGTCAGACCCAGCTCCAGACCCACCTTGTGCCACACTCGTTAGGAGCTTCCAGGGCACAGCCAGGCATATCCAGTCCTGGTTTCTGCTGACTTCCTCACAGACCTCTTGCAGCTCGGGTCCTGCTCCTGGAGCGCCAGAAGCTAGAA
Organism: Mellivora capensis; assembly: GCA_004024625.1. NCBI lineage: Eukaryota > Metazoa > Chordata > Mammalia > Carnivora > Mustelidae > Mellivora > Mellivora capensis. The sequence goes on along the minus strand of PISX010008685.1, from coordinate 9,351 downwards.
ACAGCCCTTCTGCCCAGAAGCAGCCAGAGCGTATCCTCTGGGTCTCCCTGCAGCCTCCCCAACTATTTTTCTGGAGGACTCTGATCATAATTCTAACAGTACTGCTAACAGTGGGTGCCTATTAAGTGTTTACTCTGGGCCAGACAGAGTGCTAGGCTCTTTGCACGCACTAATTCATCTTCCCATGGCAGCTTCATGAGGCAGGTCCTGTCACTTTCTGAATTTTGCAAAGGAGGACACTGAGGCTCAGAGAGACTGAGTGACTTGCCCAAGACCACCCAGCCAGGACTCTGAGGCCCCAGCTCTTTCCCCTGCCCTGAGCCAGCTGAGCCCAGGAGCCCCGCATCCATGGCAGGCTGGATGGCAGCTGAGGCAGCCAGGGGTGAGGCCCAGGGCCCCGAGCCGGAGCCCCTGGCCCGCCTCCTACACTCTAGGCTTTGTCTCTCCTTGATTTCTTTTCCAGGCCCTAATCCTCAAAGCAAACTTACACCCAGCAGGTCATTCCGTGACATTTGTTAAATTAAAAAGGAGATGAGAAAGGGGCGGGGAAGGCCCCAGCAGGTCCTGAGGCAGAGCCTCAGCTGAGTGAGGCTGAGAGGGCTGCTGAGGACCCACAAGTCACAATCACCATCCCCCTCCTCCTCCTCCTCCTCTTCCTCCTCCTCCTCCTCCTCCTCCTCCTCCTCCTCGTTAGGGGTCACACTCACCCCAGAGGCAGAGGCGGGGACAATGGAGGCCCATAGCCCATCTAGGCCTGTGGCTGGTGATAACTGGGTTTCTTCGTCTCCTAGCAACAGAGCCACCAGTCTCCCCGTGAAAGAGAGAAAGGGGAAGAGAAAGGGAGAGCGGGAGCGGGAGCGACCCCGGCCCCAGACAGGAGGCCCCCTTGTCTCCTTGCACAGCTGCCTCTGCCTTCCCTGGCCAGGCCACAGGCCCTGTCCTTTTCTTAGCCCCAGGCAGCCAACCTGTCCTAGGGGCGGTCCAGAGCTTTGTCCTGAGCTGCAGAAGGCACGAAGCCCAGCCACGCCCACTGGGATTCTCATCCTCAGGGCCAGCTTGGATCCCTGTTTAGCGAGAAGGAAACTGAGGCCAGGATGGGTTTGGCCACTTGCCCAAGGCTGCCCTTGGGGCAGAGCTGTGGACAGCCAGGAGTGGGTGTTTGGGGAGGGGGCTGTAGCCATAGGGAGCTGAGCAGGGAGACCTGCAGTCAGCCCGCTGGGCTGTCCCAGCCCCACTCCAGCCCTCCCCCTGGACACTGGGGGCAGCAGGGGAATGAGGGGAGCCTCAGCACAGTTATTACTGGGGTGTGTCCTACTGCCTGAGAGCTGGGCTCCCCCTTCTCCCTGTGTCTCTGTCTCTTTGTGTTGATGTCCCTTTTTATCTTCCCAGCTCCAGCTCCAGAGCCCTGCCCACCCTGCTCTCTTGGACGGCCACCCCCTGCCTTTGCCCCTGCCCAGCCTCCCTCTTACCATCCCTCTTCTCCATGCCATTCCCCATATTTCCCTCTGTCTTTCTCCCTCTCGTTTTTCCTAGCAGTTGCTGCCTTCTCATCCCCTGGAGGTGCAGGACCCTCCAGCCTCACCCCTCCTGCCTCCCAGGACTGCTTTGTACCCACTGTAAGGCACTGTTATTTGACAGTTGAGTAACTGGAGAAGTCAAGGGCCTTGCTTACAGGACACACAGGTTGTTTGTGGCTGTTCAGCCTTCTGTGATAAAAGGCAGGCTCATCAGGCTCTCTCTGAGGCTTGACGGAATGCCCGTGGGAACAGGAATCAAGATGGCACCCTGGGAGTCAGAAAACCCAGCCCTCCCCTGGGCTCTCCCAGTGAGTTTGCTGTGTGACCCTGCATACTTTCCCGTCTGTCTCTGGACCCCAGTTTCTAACATCTCAGAGTTCCTGGACACTTAGGACCTTCTTTCCTCCAGCTAGGGCATAAGGCCCAGGATCCCACTCTTTGTGCAAAGTTACACTGGTCAGAGGTGGGCAAGGCCTGTGGGGGGCTGGGGACTGCCTGGAGGAGGTGGGTCAGAATGGGACCTCAAGGGTCTGGCAAAATTTGGGGCAGCAGAACCTGGCAACAGACCGGCTCACTGCTTCCCCACCAAATGGGAAGCTGGTAGCCACTGCCCGTTTAACTAGCGTTGCCATAGCAACCCCCATAGTCTACCAGGTTCACCTGTATAGCCTACCAGGTTCCTAGGTCCTCTGCCAGCTCGAAGATTACAGGAAGTAGTAAAGTGTAGTGGGTTTGGTGTGTGATCTGTTTGGGTCCAGGTCCCATGAGACCTCAGGCAGTTTGCCCAGTCTCCCTGAGCCTCCGTTTGCTCATCTGTAAAACGGAGTGATAGCACCTGCCTTGCGGGGGTTATGGGGATGAAATGGGAAAAAATGGGGCAAACTATCAGGGCACAAGTAACTGGCAGTGTTACTCTCATTGCTGTATTTTGATTCCAGGCCCTCTCTTCTGCGTACAGCAATTTAAAATCTTAGGGATAAGGGAGGGGGTCTGCATGGAGAGGGCAAGGGATCTGGGAGAATGTTCCCATTTTTGTGCTCCCCCAATGTGTTGTCTGTCCCTAGCTAGCTAGGGTTTCTCCAGGCTCTCTTTCCTTCTGGTTCTGGGATTCGTGTCTATCAGATACAGCCAGGAGTCACAGTAGGAAAGCCTGGGACATTTGCCTAATGAAAGTGGCATTTCAGGTCTAATTATAGCTCCCTTGATTGGGGACGGCTTCTGGCCCACCTTCAGGCATCCGATGGGAGGGGTACGGCGTAGGGGAGGGGAGGTTGGTTCAAGGTGAGTGAGTGGCAACTTTGGATACTGTTTATTGGCAATGGGAATTTATTCATCATCTCTGAGCCTTTTCCCTGGAAAGGGGACCTTACTGATGAACCAAGTGGAGGCCCAGAGGTTTTCTGAGGTCCAAAGGCAAGTTAGAGGCTTACCAGCTAGGAGTACTTTGCCTGAGCCCGTAGGAAGGAGCTGTGTGTGACTGCACAACCCCCCACTACCCGCATGATGGGGTGGCCCCATGCCATGCTTCCTGGACAGCAGCTGGACACTGGGAGCCCCACCGCCTGGGTTCCTGGTCCTCCTGGAGCTGGCCCTCCCCATCTGGAGGTCGTCTGCCCTTCAGCCTCACGTGTCCCGTCCCTGCAGACGAGCCCACTCCCTAAGCAGCCAGCAGATACTTCAATTATTTTACTCGACAGACATTTCTCTTTTTATTAATTTGTGAACTTATAAATTAGAGAATGCCGGTGGACTGGATTTCTGGGGCAGGATTCTCTGGGAACTGGTAACGCCTCCAGCCACTCCGGTGTGCCGTTCCAGACCCTTGGCGACCCTGGAGGATTCCCGGAGTCTGAGAGACCGTGGGGTTCTTCACGCCTGCCGCTCAGAACCTCGGGGACACTTGACGGCAGGCCAGGGGCTTCGGTCTCGGAGAAAGGCTCCATTGCAGGGGGGCCCTGTGGTCTGTGATCACGTGCACCCCCCGGGGCCAAGTCCGGGCCCCTTCCAGCCCCTTGTGTTTGCATTTCATGAGATGAAACAGGGGCAACTGGTTTCTGAGTTTGTTCCAGGCCCCGTGTGTTGAGCTTTCCATGTCTCCTTGTTTAAACCTAGAGGAGGTTCTGGAGGTTCTATAGCCCCATTCTCAGGTGGAGCCTTGGTGCAGAGAGATTAAGTGACTGGCCGAGGAACCTGCATGCTAGTCGATGGGCGCAGGCCCGGGTGTGCCCAATTCCAGAACTCACTAATGCTCTTTCTCCTGCATTGCGCTGCCTGGGGTGGGGGCTTCGACTTCAGTTGTCCTGAACGTGGACATTAGGCGGCCGTGTTGCAGACCCTACCTGAGTAGAGGCCCAGTGAGCCTCCTTCCTCTGGTGACCTCTCTCCAGCCCAGAGGTCTTGGGAGCACCAACAAGGCCTGCTTTTCTCATGGGCAGTGGTTACATGTGGTAAGTTAAGCAGTGCATTTAGACATAAGAGATCTAGGCTGGAGGTCCAGCTTGGCCTCTCTCCACAGGACTTTCAGCAAACACTTTACCCTCTCTGGGCTTGGTTGGCCTCATCTGTAAAATGGAGGTAGTCATGGCTCTCCTCTCCCTCATGAGGAGACACAGCATATCAGCACTTACCCAGACCAGCTTTCCAGAGGTAGGCAGTGAGGAGGCCTGACCCTACAGCCTGCAGAGTGAGGTTCCCATCCTAGCTTCAGGGAAAAGCTGTATGACAACAGAGATGGTCAGGTTCTAGGAGAGAGAGGAGGTTGGAATACCTGGCATCCAGGAGCCGGGACGGTCCCTTCCCCTCTTTGGGCCTCTGTCTCCTATCACTTTAGTGGAGACTCCTCGATGTGACCTCTGTGTTCTGGCCTTCCAGGACTGTGCCTTGGCTCTGTGAGGGTAGGAGGGGCTGGTGTCAGGCATTGCTAAATCCTCCAGAGCCTGTAATTAGAGCTGTCTATTTAAGGACACAGCAAATGTCTTATTAATTATAAAGAAAGGAAGCAGACGGATTGTTTAATCATTGTCCTTGCTGAAAGGTTATGCAATTAACTACATAAATATTCATTAAAAGTTCAAGCGGCTGCCTGCTGCACTGAGGTCCGCAGAAGCAGGCCCTAAGAGGTGGGCAGGACGGTCAAGGGCCATTTCAGTCACCTGGGCGTTTGGGTGTAGAGTTTGGGGCTGGTTCAGGCTACTCCTCTACCCACAGGAGCGTGCCGGGTTTGCTGGAAAGAGCACCTCAGTCAGAGGAACCTGGACTCTGCCTCTCACCTGCTGTGCATCTTTGGACCAGTTCCTTGGTCTCTCTGAGCCTGTTTCCTCCTCTGTCAAATGGAGTGCTTACCTGAAGGGTACCCCTGGAGTTGGCACGCATAGCCTGAAGGGTCTGCTCGCCTGGTAGGGGGTGGGCCGCATGGGAAATGGAGTCGCCTGACACAGCGTGGGTGCTCAGCAAACATGGCTTCTTTCCAACTCCGCTGCGAAGTTCTGTTTCCCGCAGCCTGGCCCAGGGGGAGATGGTCACCTTGTCCCTCTGTCTCATTGCTCTCTCGGGAGCTTGCAGGCATGCAGGAAGCCTCTGTTGCTTATATGGGAATGAATTTAAAGGAGATGAAATATTCTTTATCTTTTAGACTTGCAGAATGTTAACCCAGTGATTCTCAGAGCGGGTGCATGGGAATCTCCCGGGGCAGAGGGGAGTTACTAAAATGCAGATTCCTGGGCTCTGCCTTCAAAGTCTGGATTCAGTCTGCTATTAGCCGGGCCCAGGAACCTGCACTTCCAGCAGCCCTCACGGCCCACCCTGCAGTCAAGAGTCTGGGCAACACTGGCCGGCTTCAGCTCCCTCCTGTGCTTCCGGGGGTCCTGCGGTGTGGGGGTGATGGAGGGGCTCTGGAAGGGCCCCACCTCCCAGCTGCCAGACCTCCTTTACCACCCTGCACTATGGCCCCAAGGCAGCCTTTGTAAAGATCTTTGCGTGTCTGCGCTCTCTAGGGCCCTACACACCAGTTATTTGTGAAGGGGAATTTCTAGAAAATGAATCCCATGAATCCTGTATTCTTGGGGGGTTGCCTCATATTTCACAAAATGTATTCCTAGGGAGAAGTCTGGGGTCCCAGGTACGCCTCTCCCTTTGCATAGTAGTATCTGAGGGCCCTGCCTCCTATGCCCGCCTCCTCCCCCAACTTAGCCTTTTCTCCATCTCTGGTGCCCTGTCATCCCAGCTGTGAAAGTCAGAAAAGGGGAAACTGGTCCGAGTTGAGGGGGAGACATGAGTGACCCCCCACCAGCAGGTGCAACAGACAAGTGTGAGGCGTCAGACACAGCTGACTTAGAACCGTCACTCAGTCTTAGCAGCTGTGTGACTGGACCCCAGTGCTTACCGTGAGGGCTTGTACACGGCCACACTCGGCAGAAACTCACTGAGTAGACAAACAAGTCCTCGTCTGTTCATTTGGGGAATTATAGTGGCTAACCCTTAGTGAGCCCTGGGCTGGGTGTTCTAAGTGCCTTACAGACATTCACTCGGGGCTCCTAACAATCCGACGTGCTAGGGAATAGTATCATTGCCACCCTGTTGGCACCGAGGTGAGGGCTGTTGACTAAGGTCACATAGCCAGTGAGTGACCCAATTGATGCCCAGGAAGCCAGGTTCCAGAGCCCAGGCCTCTCAACCTCCAAGATGGAGGCCTCGACATTATCCTCGTCCTGCCAGGGGCTGTTGTGCGGATTAAGTGAGCCTCTCGCTCCAGGCCTGGCACCTCCGGCCGACGACTGAGTTCACACCCTGGCAGGTAGCAGGGAGCCAGCTGCAGAGGTCTACACCGCGCCTTCCACAGCTGGGTCTGTCATGTGGGTTGTGCTGGGACGCTCAGGATGAGAGCCATCCCCAGCCCTGATCAGGGTTCTCATTCTTTCTTCCAAATTGAGAATCAGCCCTGGGGCTCCAGGCCCCTGATTGAGTCAGCCTCTGATTGCTGCTGGAGTAATTATAGCTGTGTGGTCCCGCTGGGCCCTGCCGCACGCACAGTACTACTCTGGACAGCGGGCACTGTTGCTGGGGGAGGCGGAGGGGGGCGGGGCATACCGCGGCTGCTCTTGGGGCAGTGGCGAGGCCTCCAAATCCACAGGTTCAGATCACTGAGGCACTGATGTGGAAGCCGAACCAAGGCCTAACTGGGGCATGTTCCACCCCGAGGCACACGGCGGAAAAATGGCAGAGAAGCATGCAGGGCATGGCAGTTTCGTGTTGCTGGAGCTCAAATGGGATGTTTGGAAGGTGGGAGGTGGGGCTGGTAAGGCGGGCAGGAGTGGCTGGATCGAGGAGGGACTTGCCTGCCAGGAGCCAGGGGCCTGCCTGTACAAGGGTGTTAGACAGGGAGTGTTGGGATCAGATGTAGGATTCCAAGGGCCTTAGGGCTAGATAGTAGTTGCTTCTCAGATGAAGAAACTGGGACCCGGGGCAGGGAGGCCTGACGGATTCCCAGGGCCTCGGGCCAGGCGGCTCGAGGCAGGCAGGAGGACTGGTTGGCGCAATGCCCCGTGTCCCCCGTTGGCTAAGCCATGTGCATGTGATCTGTCTCCACAGCCAAGCAGGTGTGTCCTGCAGAGAAGCTGAGCTGTGGACCCGCCAACCACAAGTGTGTGCCCGCCTCGTGGCGCTGCGATGGGGAGAAGGACTGCGAAAGCGGAGCAGACGAGGCTGGCTGTGCCACCTGTGAGTCGGGTTATGTCCCAGGGCCTGCAAGGTGGCTGGGCAGCCTCGGGGAGCAGCAGCTGCTTTGGGGAGGGTCCTTCTCTCGGGGCTCAGTGGGTGGACAGCGAAGGGTAATGATCAGGACCCTAGTAATGGCCAGGCACTCTAGAAAGACGTTTCCTGCTTTCATCCTCACAACCACCGCATGAGCAGCCATTGTCATCCCCATTTTATGGGTGAGGAAACTGAGGCTCAGACAAGCGAGGAAAAGCACCCAAGGCTGAGTGGTGGAACCGAGATTCAAATCCAGCTATGGACAGCCAAGCCCAGGAGTATTTTTACCATATCTGACATCTGCTCATCCATTCCATCCGTCTCCACCGACCTCTGAGCCAGGGCAGGGGGCGAGGGCTCAGGCGTGGGGGTACTGGCGGGGCTGGGGGGGAGGAGCAGACTCCTGAAGTGTGAAGGACGTCTGATGCTGAAATCTCAGACTCCAGCACGAATGTCACAGGGCGGGAAGACATCCCCAGCAGCCTCAGCAGGAACAGATGGAAGTGGTCACCGGGGCAGTTCCACATCACTGAGCTTCAAACACGGGATTATCTCCTTCCCAGGGAGCAGGCCAGCGGGTCCTGGGCCAGTGGGGCTATGCTTGTTTCAATTGGATGGACACCTCCTGTGTGCCAGGCCTGGAGCCAGGCTCTGGAAGGGATGATGAGGTGAATCCTACACGCTTCTTCCTCCGGGAGCCCGTGATTAATAGGGGAGACAGACTGGCTGCCAATAACTAGACTGCAAGGCTGGGCTGAGATGTGAGTGGTTTGGGGTATGAGCTGAGATGTGAGTGGTTTGGGGTATGAGCTGAGATGTGAGTGGTTTGGGGTATGATAGGGGCTTTTGCCAGGAGCTCAACCACCGCTGCCTGGCACCTCCCTCCCTCTCCCAGCCTCTATATTTACATCCTACCCATCCTCCCTGGCCCAGGGGAAATGCCATCTCTCTGGAGGCTTCTGAGTCACACAGCACTCTAGATTCCAAGTCTGGAGTTCTGACGTGTCTGAAGCAGGAAGCATCTGGGTATGGGGGAGATCCTGGCTTCAGCCAGCAGTTCCAAAGCCCTAGCGATGGCACTGGCTTGTCTCCTCAGCTGTGATAATTTTGCGGGGCTTCGCTGGTCAGTGAGAATCCTCTTCCCTCCTTACCCCCCTCCCCATAATCAGGCGTTTCCTCATCTCTAAGGGCCATCAGCCGCTATCGCGCGGGCAGGAGTATCTGCCATGTGGTGGCAGGCATGGTCCTCGTTAATTATGGGTGACGGGAGGGTGGTTCGAAGGTCTTACCGGACACCTCTGCTACAGATCCCAACCACCTGGGCAGAGGAGAAAGAATTCTTCCTTCTCTCCCTGACTCAGAGCTGCTTCCATTTGTGAGAACTGGGAGTGGACTCTCTGGATGCAGGTCTGAGAATAGGGCTCTTGAAGCCGTTGTTAACTTTGAGACCTCAGGGAGAGCTCAGTATAAGGAAGTGACTTAGTGAGCCCTTCCCCCCAGACACGTGCAAGCCGAGTCTGGCAGGAAAGAGGGGAGCTAATCTGGGCATCTGCGTAATCTTGGGGGCAGACACCACAAGGCAGTGTGTGCTTTCCCCACTAGTGCCCCAACATCCCAAAAGCCCAGAAGGGGGGGAAAAATGCAGCTGCCAGAAATTTGATAGAGCTGTCAGCAACACATGACGAGCTGCCTACATTGCGAAGCTGAAGACATCATTCTATTTTATGTCCAATAACAATGAAAAATGGCATCTTTCTATCAGAAAATTAAAACAGACTCTTGGCGCCCCCACGTGGAAAGGTCCGGTGCTGCTGCCACGGGGGCCTTACCCAAGGCTGCAGCCCCCTTCCCAACACCGCCCCCCCCACCAGCCTTGGCCTCTGTGTGAGGAATGAAGCAAGGAGATGAGGAGGTCATTGCTCTTAAAATGGCCTACCCTCCAGGAAAGGAGGAGCAAACCAGAAAGCTGATAGGGGTCAGAGTAGGAGGGAAAAGCCCCAAATTGGAGTTCTGGTTATGTGTGACCCCGGACAAGTTGCTCCTCTCTGGGCCTCAGTTTTCCCATCTATAAACTAGCAGTTGGGCT